>JAQQPU010007759.1:1135-14664 GCA_029168905.1 Artemia sp. Kazakhstan ARC1039
ACCCCACTATCAAACGTAGCTCTTTAGTCTTGCACTGTAAGAACTGGCTCACAATTTGGGGCCGAGTGGCCCCAAGGATGCGAACCCTTCGTCCAATAATACGTCTTAAATATTTTTGATGATTTAGATGTTCACACGGCTCTTATCGCTTAAACTTCCTTAGAAA
This sequence comes from Artemia sp. Kazakhstan ARC1039, assembly GCA_029168905.1. Lineage (NCBI taxonomy): Eukaryota > Metazoa > Arthropoda > Branchiopoda > Anostraca > Artemiidae > Artemia > Artemia sp. Kazakhstan ARC1039. The sequence continues at coordinate 1,302 of JAQQPU010007759.1, forward strand.
TATTGTGCGTAGCACCTTTCTCATTGCTCACTGTCTTAGCGAAATCCAAAGACTGCAGTTTTTTTTTCTTTGCTGATTAAGGACTTTTCATTTTTGAAACTAGGTTTAACTTAATTATAGGAGGTCAGAATTATCTTTAGAAAGAAGGAACTTTATTTTGGTATTTTAAATACATCGCATTTTACTCACGGTACAATAAGGTAAACCACAGTAAAACACTGCTGAAATATTCCAACTCATGCATTTCAACGAAAGAAATCCAAAATGAACTTTGAAAAATTAAGAGAATGTAACTATGACTAGGTAAACCACGACAAAACACTATTGAAATATTCCAACTCTTGCATTTCATCGAAAGAAATCCAAAATGACCTTTGAAAAATCTAGAGAATGTAACTGTGACAAGCTAAACCACGACAAACACAACTGAAATATTCCAACTCTTGCATTTCAACGAAAGAAAACCAAAATGAAGTTTGAAAAATCAAGAGGATGTAACTGTGACTAGGTAAAACACGACAAAACACTATTGAAATATTCCAACTCTTGCATTTCATCGAAAGAAATCCAAAATGAACTTTGAAAAATCAAGAGAATATACCCTGTGACAAGGTAAACCACAACAAAACAAAACTGAAATATTCCAACTCTTGCATTTCAACGAAATAAAACCAAAATTATCTTTGAAAAATCAAGAGAATGTAACTGTGACAAAGCAAACCACGGCAAAACACTACTGAAATATTCCAACTGTCCTAGTCAATTATGTCATTCTATGCCCATATATGTACTCCTGTCATGACCTCCTGATAGGGTTCTACCGATTATGTAATCAATTTCTCAGAAATCCAACTGTCCTAGTCGATTACGTCATTCTATGCCCCTATATGGAGTCCCGTCATGACCTTCTGATAGGGTTCTACCGATTATGTAATCAATTTCTCAGAAATCCATTTGTCCTAGTCGATTACGTCATTCTATGTCCATATATGGACCCCCGTCACGACCTCCTGATAGGGTTCTACCGATTATGTAATCAGTTTCTTAGAAATCCATTTTTCCTAATCGATTACTTCATTCTATGCCCATAAATGGATTCCCGTCACGAGCTCCTGATAGGGTTCTACCGATTATGTAATCAATTTCTCGGGAGACACGTGATTTGTTTCCCGTTATCGAATCAATACAATTCCCAATCGATTACGCAATCAAGTTCTCGGAAATCCGCTTCCCCTTCGATTACACAATCAATTTCTCAGAAATCCATTTCCCCTAGGGAGTCTATGTCCATATATGGTGCCCCGTCACGAGCTCATGAGGTTAGGCTAGGTTACGCAATCAATTTCTCGGAAACGTGTTCTCCCTGGGGATTCCATGCCCATATATGGTGCACCCGTCATGACTGACAGCACAGGTGTTCTCCCTAGGGACTCTATGCCCATATATGGTGCTACCACGTGGTAATGTCACGAGTACTAGGGTCCTCTCTACTAATCTGAGATTCTGTTGAACATGGATTCAGTTAAACGGGTTCAGATGCACGGTTATAAAATTGGGTCTCATTTACATCTACATCGGAAGGGTGGGTTTAAACAAAGGTTTAGTTGAACGGGGGTTAAGTTAAATGGGTTATGTTGAACTAGGTTAACACACCTGTGGGTATAAACGCAACATGCATCCCCTTTGGATTTTTTTAGAGTCCAAGTAAAAATTTAAATGTTCTTAGAATTTCTGAAAATCCTAAGGAATATTGAATCTCCTGTTTTAGAGGCGGGAATGCCGTATGAGGCATATTCATTTCTAAAAGGTACTGCTAATGCTATAAAATAAACTGATAACATTGACATTTATTTTAACCAAAAAGGCTGTGTCTCTTCAGTACAGGGGTTTTCAAGTGAATTATGGGATAAAAGTATCATTCTATTCAACGGAATACCGAAAAGCTAGAAGTTAAATGTTTTAGAATTACGATAAATCAATACAAATATTGAATCTCCTATTTCAAAGGTTGGAATACCGTATGAGGCACGTTCGTTTCTAAAAGGTACTGCCAATGCTATGAAATAAACTAATAACATTGACATTTATTTTAGCCAAAAAGACTGTGTCTCTTCAGTACAGGGGTTTTCAAGCGAATCATGACATAAAAATATCATTCTAGTCTACGGAATGCTGAAAAGCTAAAAGTTAAATGTTTTAGAATTACGATAAATCAATACAGATATTGAATCTCCTGTTTCAGAGGTGGGAATACCGTATGAGGCATGTTTGTTTCTAAAAGGTACTGCCAGTGCTATGAAATAAACTGATAACACAGACATTTATTTTGGCCAAGAAGACTGTGTCTCTTAAGTACAGGGGTTTTCAAGCAAATTGTGGTATAAAACTAGTATTCTAGCCAAAGGAATGCCGAAAAAGCTAAGAGTTAAATGTTTTTGAATTACGATAAATCTATATAGATATTGAATATCCTGTTTCAGAGGCAGGGATGCCGTATAATGTATCATCGATTTGAAACTAGGGGAATAAAGCCTTTTCCATCCTTTATTATTATCGTGTTTTGTAACTGCCTTTTTCTATGTTTTTATAATTGTTTGTAATTTTGTTTGAAATAATAAAACCTTTTATTTACATGTCTGTGTTTTTAAGATGTATTGTTTGTGGAGGATTCAAAAGATTACTTAACTAAACCACTCCTTAGTCTGTATTGCTATTAATACCTTGACAGCGATTGTCTCCTGGATTGTATCAAATTGGGGGAGTAATATATTATTCTAGCATTTGCCAGAAATGGGGAATCTTAGCTGTCATGCAATAGGTCAATTTTATAATATGGTTCCTAATACAAAATACTGGGAGTAACAGTTTAGTCCAAGGCACAATGCCATTGGAGGGAAATGACCTTTCGAGTCCTGGCGGGGTCAAGAAGTAGGGAATAAGAGAAGGATAAAAAAACACTTTTCACATTTTGGACGGAAACGGGTTTCGGAGCGAAAAAAGTATTACGTGACAGTGTTGCACAATAATTACGTAAGGTCTGTGCTCTAGTTATGTTACAAGAGGGGATTCCCCAATGGGTTCCTGTCGCAAAGTTACATAACATTGCGTCAAGAATATTAGACGTGTCCGTTTAAAATTGGGTAAGTCGTAACACATCATTGGAGTCCAGAGGGGTGTGTCGTGACCGCATTGCGTAGGTATGAAGGCTTGAGGGTATGGTAGCTCCACTTATCTAACTCTTTAACGGGAAGGGTGTGTCATGTGGTGTAACATACGCTCGAAATACAATGGGGTGTGTACCGTGACCTCATAGGGGTCTGCTAGAAATAGCTAACCACATTGTACAGGTGCGAGTGGCTCCATTCCCCTTGTTAATTGAACTTATGTATTATCCCAACCACATTCCAATTAATTGAAACATCTGGGAATTTTGCTTAGAAACAGGGCTCTCAGAGAAATACACAGAGGTGTGTTGCCTAGAAACAAGGGGTGGCATTGCCTAGTAATTTCCATTTATTTGCAAATATATCCAAAACAACAAACATAAGCAACAAACAACATAATCATCAAACCACATAACCAACAAACAAAAACAAACATAACCATCAAATCACATAGCCAACAAACATAACCATCAAACATCTAACCACATAACCATCAAACAACATAACCAACATCCAACAAATATCAAACATAACCAACAAACAAAACATAACCATCAAACATAACCATTAAACCTAACCATCATAACATAACCAACAAACAACATAACCATCATCAAACATAACCAACAGACATCAAACAACAAACATAACCATCAAACAACATAACCATCGAACATAACATAATCATCAAATCACATAACCAACACAACCATCAAACAACATAGCCAACAAACATCACATTACATAACCAACAAACATCAACAAACATAACCAAGAAACAACATAACCATCAAACCTGGCTATCATAACATAACAAACATCAACAAGCATAACCAACATAACATAACCAACATAACCATTAAACATACCCAACATACATCAATTACATAACCAACATAACAAAACCAACATAACCAAAAAACAACAAATCACATGACCAACATAACATAACCAACATAATATAACCAACATAACCATCAAACAACATAACACATAAATAAAACGTAACCATCAAACATAACCAACATACATCAAGCAACATAACCAACACTCATAGCCAACAACCGGCAAACATCAAACAACATAACCATCAAACAACAACCAACATAACCAACATATCATAACCAACATAACCAAGAATCATACGTTAATTTCCCTGTGTTAATTTCCCAATGTGTCTCCTTGAAAGCCTTATCAAAGCCCACTAATAACGTGTCAAAAATGAAAATGAAGAGCAAAGACACGGGCGGTTAGAAAATATGCGAAAATGACAATCAGAGCGTATTAAAAATGAAAATAAAGAGCAAAGACACACGCGGCTAGAAGACATACGACACCAATCAAGTAAGCGAGTCAAAAATGAAAATGAAGATCAAAGACATACAGGGTTAGAAGAAAAGTGGTGGCGTTTCAAAATGAAAATGAAAAGACACGCGGTTAGAAGACATGCCAAAACTGAAAATGAAGAGCAAAGACACACGCGGTTACAAGACATGCGACACCGAACATGTGAGCGAGTCAATAAAAATCAACCTGGACAGCGAGAAAAAACACGTGTTAAAATTGAAAATGATAGCAATGATGATTGGGTTTGGGATTTGAACATGGATAAGGTCATCAATGCCTACCATACCTTTGTTAAAAAAAACAAAGGTTTGGTGATACATATTTCATAATGACGTAAGATAAGCCAAGGTATAACAAACCAAACAAATTGAAAATGATAGCGATGATGATTGGGTTTTGGATTTTGACATGGATAAGGTCATCAATGTCTACCATACCTTTGAAAATCACAAATATGGACTAGATAAATCGTTGGAAAAAAAGAAGTTTTTGTCCCACTACCTGAACAATATTTTCTCCGTTTAGAAGACAAGCGAAAGTGAGAATCTATATATAGATTGGGTTCCAGCACACTGTGGTGTAACTGGAAATGAACTAGCTGACCAGGCTGCGAAACAAGCTTCCTATCTGGGTCTGATCACTCAACCCCCTACTGCTGGTCCTGAATTCCTGTCTTCAATCAGTTCAAAAATTTGGAGGAAGAAGAGGCTTGGCTCCACAGGAAGAGCTGCTGGATCTCTATGATTATAAGCAGCCATCAAAAGAAATGTACCTCTCATCTCCCATCCTTTCAACTTGTCTCTTTCGTCTTAGATGTAGCCATGCAAAAACAAAATTAACACTGGCCCCTTCCCTCAACTGCGACACATGTGGAGTGTATGAAGACATACGTCACATCCTATTCAACTGTAGAAAATATAAAAAAAGAGAGAAACACTAAGGAAAACTGGCGCCCATAAGGGGAGGGGGGGGGGCCAAAGGCGGTGCAATACGCCCTGGCTGAATGACGGTGTCATATATTTGTATTAATTTAAAAACTTTCCACAGAATAAGTTTTCAAAGAAAAGTAAAGAGCTCTATTAAGCCAAAATTGGGCAGAAATAAAGTCAAATAATCTTCCAAGTGTAAAACTACTACAAATCACTATCAACAATTAAATGAAACTCAAAACGAACAGAAATTATAATAAATAGCCGAGTCAAACTCAAAACGATCAAAATTAACATTAGTAGGGCTGACAACCCCCATGCCTTCTCAAGACCTGAACATAACTTAGGCTTTACTGAAAAAAAAATTACCGTGGATTGTCAGTTTAATTTACCTATACTGATATTTATTCCTTAAAATAAAAAATGGGTAAAAAAAGTGAGCAAAAAAAGTTTTTTACTTATTTAAGTAAAAAAAAGTGAAAACATTTGAACTTATTTTGTTTTCATTAAAGTGCAAATTATGTTCTGGTCTTGAGAAGGCATGGGGGTTATCAGACCTACTAATGTTAATTTTTGCTCGTTTTGAATTTGAATCCGCTATTTATTCTAATTTCTCTTTATTTTGAGTTCCAATTAGTTATTGATAGTGATTTGTGGTAGTTTTACGCTTAGATGATTACTTGACTTCATTTCTGTCCATTCTTGGCTTAATGAAGCTCTTTACTTTTCTTTGAAAAGCTTGTTTTGCGGAAAAAGTTTTTTACATGAATTTCTGTTCGTTTTTTATCGGCAAAGAAATTTTCATGAAAAAAAAATATTTTATATCTTTTCGATTTTTTTTCAATAAGAATCCATAGTTTGGCATAATTGTGGGGGTTGGACATGCCCAATATCTCTAAAGACATAGTTGCTGGACCGTTCTACTATGCTGAACAAAATAGTTGTCTCAAAATTTTGACTATATGTGCTTGGGAAATAAATCGGCATGAGAGACGGGCTGATTGCCCTCCAATCTCTTTTTACTCTTAGAAAGAACCCTAAAACTTTTAATTTTGAATCGAATTAGCTTCTTTAAATGTTTCAATGATATTTCTAGCTATTATAGAGTGGTGCTGCCTATGATATTGCTTATATGCCTTTTTGAAAACCTGCATGTATACAGTTTTTTCGTTTAATTGGAACGCCCCCTAAACACTTTCTAGAAGCTTCACCTTAACACTCTAAGCGTCATTAGTTACAGTAACTGTAGTTGAAGTACTAAAATTATGCACATAGGGCCTTCTGGCTAGTTCAAAATCACCCACAACTTACTCTTAAAGATATAACTTAATGATATAAATTGTTCTTGAGATATTGCTTTGTCGTCTTTTTGAAAGTTCACAATCTCATAGTTTGTTTTGATTTAGTTCAACGTCTGCCTAAATATTTCTTGTATTTGATTACTGAAGACATTGTTATATTCTCTTTGGACTATTGGCTACAAAATTACTGTCTCAAAATTTCGATCGAATGTGTTTGAGGAAAAGAGGATATCAGGGAGAGGGGGGGGTGGCCAATTTCTCTCCGTCACGCTTGACTCTTAAAATGGAACTAGAAGTATGCATTTCCAATCCAATGAGTCTCCTCTAAAGTTCAAAAGACCGCCTCTTCATAAAAACCTTACACCCCCCCCCCATGGGCATAACTTAAAACCCTTATCTCCGTACTTTTTGAGGCTGTGCCAACCCCAACGGCCGTGTTATGAGATCTTTGGACTATTTTTTTTAACAAATGGCTATCTTGAAATTTCGATCAGATGCATTGGGGGAAAATATGACGCGGGGGTGGTATAGCTGCCCTCCGATTAATTTGACTCTTAAATGGCTCTTCAACTTCCGATTTACAATCCAATGAGCCCCCTCCGAAGTTTATACGACCACCGTTTCCATAAAAACCTTAAATGCCCGCGGGGCATACCTTACAACCCTTGCCCTGAGGACTGTGATGGGGTTCTCATCCCCAAAGACATAATTTTTGGACTTTTAAACTACGTCAAACAAAATAACTATCTCGAAATTTTGACTGGAAGTGTTTGGGGAAATGATGGTCGTGGGGGGTGGTGGTTGCCCTCCAATCACTTTTGACTATTGAAGAAGACACTAGCCCTTTCAATTACCAACCAACTGAGCCCTTTTCGAAGTCTCTACGACAACAAATGGCCATCTTAAAATTTGTATCAGATGCGTATCTGGAAAATACGACGTATGTGTGTTGCGGGGGGGGGGGGCATTTGCCTTCTGATCACTTTGACTCTTAAAAAGAGTATTATAAATTCTGATTACTAATCCAATGATCCCTCTTTGAAGCTTATGCGACCACCATTTCTATAAAACCTTATATGCCCTCAACGCGTAACTTACAACCCTTGACCTGAGGACTATATGGGAGGGGGGGAATTATCCCCAAAGACATAATTTCTGGACCTTTCAACTACACTGAACAAAATGGCTATCTTAAAAATTATGATTGAATGTGTTTGGGGAAATGGTTATGTATGGGAGGGGGGGCTGCATGACCTCCAATCACTTTTGACTGTTAAAAAGACCAGTAGAACTTCTGATTACCAATCAATCGAGCCCCTTTTGAGGTTTATACGACCACCCTTTCTTTAGAAAACCTTATATCCCCACAGAAGATAACTTACAACCTTTGCTTTGACGGTTGGGGGGGGGTTGTCATTCTCAAAGTCATAATTTTGATTGGATGTGTTTGGGGAAGAGATTGACGGGGGGGGGGAAGCTGGTTACCCTCCATGAGCTCTTTTATAGTTCCTATGACATTTCTTTTTATAAGAAGTGCCCTGGTCTAAAAAGAACAATAATAATAATAATAATAATGTATTGAAAACCCATCGTATACAATAAATGCACAATGACAGAGTATACAAAAATGCGAAAAGAGGAAACAAAAAGAAAAGATACTAAAAAATAACAACAAAAGCAACAACTTCTTAAATAGTATACAAAATAGTACGAAAAAAGGAAATAGGAAGATAACATACTAAAAAACTACAACAGAAACAACAACTTCCTCGAAAATAGCAACAAGGACAACAACTTCTGAAAGGAGAGAGAAAAAAAAAGAAAAGAAAAAGAAAAAAAGGGAAACAAGAGGAAAAATTAAACAAGCAAGCTTGCCCACTCGTGCTTTAGAATTGCTGGTTTTGTTTTTTGCCGGCTAATAAGTGTCTCAACAGCTATATTTGAGTCCGCTAGGTTGTAGCGCTGAATCAGAAAACTATTTTTTGTCCAAGGTGGCAATTTTAGTAGGTAGATGGCAAAACAGATTTTAGACTTTTCACTGTTTGCCAATAATTTCCAGAAAGGGGCCACGTTTAATATATGTGGCAGAGCGGTAGCGTCGTAAATACTTGCCAGTAGTGGACGGTTAAATATCAGAGTGGATTTAACGATCAAAGCATAGGAGCTGGAAATTCACCGTTCAAGATGTGAGATCAGGAGGGAGAGGGTATGCTGTAATGAGGTACCTATTGGTAGCCCCAGATATACTATTTTATCAACTGGTTTTACTGAGCAATCACCTAGTGTGACATTAGTCCTTCCAATTGTAAAGCAAGACTTCCGATTATTGGGAGTTAAATCTCAGACCGACTTTCTCGTAATTAGACTGCAAACATGAGAATATTTCTGAAAGGCGGTTAAGCGTCCGACTGAGATTCAGTGTGTAATCAGCATAGCATACTAGGGAGATGTCAATGGAACTGAGAATGCACGATGAAGGACAGCTGTCTTGAGGCTCAATAATGTAGCTGTTGAAGAAATTGGGGGATAAAACTGCCCCCTGACGGACACCTTTACGGACTGGTATCAAAGCTGACCGTGGGGCTGGCGGAAGGCCTTTATCGGGAGGGAGCTTAAATCGCACGTGAAGGCGAGAGTAAAGATCACGGAAAGCCCGAACGATATTTGAGTTCACTCCTCTTTTAGCTGAGTTTAGCAACATAAGCGCACGAATCAATGAATCAAACGCTCTCTGTAGGTCTAAGCCACCAATCGCTTGGCTTTCTCCTGATTTGTGTGTATCAAGGAGTGCATATGCAATGACATGGAGCACTTCAGCACAACTAATACTGCGTTGGAAACCAAATTGTCTTGGTTGACTGCAACACAGTCTCTCAAACTCATTTACGAATAAAAGTTCAAATAACTTGCAAAGAGAATTAGCAATCGTGATTGGAGGGAAAGAGGAGCATTGCATGGTAATTTTTCCTTTTTTAGGAACTGGCGTAAGATCTCCAATTAAGAAAGTGGCTGGGACAATACCCTGAATGAGTATAATCTGCATCAGGAGATTTACGTGACTAATGAAAGCGGGCCCACGACTTTTTAGATGGAGTTCACTGATCTCGTAAATCTCGAAAGATTGTTTGGGTTTTAGGCGAGAGATGGCCTTGCATACAGCTCCCTCTGTTACAACATAATCAGCCTGAGAACAACTATCTAATAAGTCGTCCAACTCAGCTTCTTATCTTTCATTGAGGGCTGGGTCAGGAGGCAAAAATTCTGACCCATAGTGCGTGTACGATTCAGAATCAGGGATAGCAGATGCGGACAAAGACTCATAGCTTTTAGAGGACAGAAAACGCCAAAGAAGAGAAGGATTAATTTTGGCCCTTGTAGATTCGATATCAATCATCTTTTTTCTGGGAGCTTTTAGCTCCTTCGTGAATTTTCTTTTTGTGAGCAGCGGGAATGAATTGACTACCCCTAAACGGGGTCGTCCACAAGAATCCAAAGTTGAAGCCAAAATTTAGACTTAGAATGGGTGTCCACTAAATCTGGATTTTCAGACCAGCCAGGAAGGGTAAGATGACGGGGTTTACTTAGAGGGACGGCAGCTTTTTCAGCACAGCGAAGAGCATGGCCAATTTCTGCGCAATAAATATCGACTGATAGTTGTGCTTCCTCCTTTGAAAGAGCAGTTAATCTGCTCTTTCAAACTCACAGTCTCTCAAACTCATCTACGAATAAAAGTTCAAATAACTTGCAAAGAGAAGTAGCAATCGTGATTGGACGGAAAGAGGAGCATTGCATGGTAATTTTTCCTTTTTTAGGAAGTGGCGTAAGATCTCCAATTAAGAAAGTGGTTAGGACAATACCCTGAATGAGTATAATCTGCATCAGGAGATTTACGTGACTAATGAGAGCGGGCCCACCACTTTTTAGATGGAGTGCGCTGATATCGTCAATCCCGAAAGATTGTTTGGGTTTTAGGCGAGAGACGGCCTTGCCTACAGCTCCCTCTGTTACAACATAATCACCCTGAGGAAAACTATTTAATAAGTCGTCCAACTCAGCTTCGTATCTTTCGTTGAGGGCTGGGTCAGGAGGCAAAAATTCTGACCCATAGTGTGTGTACGATTCAGAATCAGGGATAGCAGATCCTATCCCTGATTCTTTGAAAGAGCAGTTCATCTAGAGAGAAGATGGAAAGGGACACGGATCTTACTAAGGACTCTGGCGGCTTCTTCTTGAAATAAAACAGGGTTAATTTTACGCCAATCACGGTGAGACCTAGGAGGTGTTTTCGAAGTTGTTTGCGTTTGAGTATCTGAGCTGTGGCAAGGAATCTTGGCTGAGAACTGTATTAGTAAATGATCAGATAGCTGAAAATCAAGCACAACCCTGACAGGCGAAATCTTGAGATTTACGGACACAAGGACGTGATCGAGATCTGATGTAGACATTGAGGTGTGTACGTGTGTAAAATTTAAATCTTTGCACTTGAGATCAAACCGGTCTCCAAAAATACTAAGCAACAACGTAGAACGTAAAGACCTAGATAAGAGGGGTTCATTCAAATCGCAATTAAAGTCACCAGCTAATATGCATTGTAGGCTTAAGGATCTAATACGGTTAATACACTGGCCGAGTCTATCACTAGAATAAGTAAAAGCACGCTCCGAACGCTCATCATAGTAATTTGTAGGCAAATATACATAAATAAATACACAGTCCTCAACACGAATCGCTAGAAAATTATCTTGACTTCAAATACATTAGATCTTAGAGTCGAACGAACGAAAGTTGCAATATCACCGGAGGGTCGCCCTTTTCCACTTAGCTGCTTCGCTGAAACTGAATAAACCGATACTGAACTATTAAAACTAAGAATACTTTTACTGCAGCTTGTGACGAAATGTTCTTGTAAGCAGACAACTTCATTTTGCTCAAATACAACATCTAATATCGAAATTTTATTCGCAAACGAGCCATTAATGTTCCACGATAAACATTTAACTGCAGAACCTTCAGCTGTCATTTCTTTTGTGGATTACTGTTTGAGGCACATTTTACACTGTAACACGTGTGACTGCCGATTTTGTATTCAACGCAGAATGTCGGCTGCCTGCACGGTTCATCTCGTGTAGAACGATGTTCATTTGAAGCACATCTAGAGCATAAACGTTCAGCCGTACACTGGGAAGTGAGATGACTGATCTTGTGACAGTTATAGCATCGTCTTGGCAAGAACTTAAACTGATCAGGAGGTAGACGCTCGTAGCCGATAATCACCGAAACACTCAGAAATTGTTGGAGCTCACTGATAGTGTCAAAATTTCAGCATTGTTCAGTCTTCATACTATTCAGGATTAGATCTTTTAGTCCTTCACAGTTTATATCCTCAGGGACATTTCGAAGCACAGCTATGTGCAGAGGTTCTCGAACAGCAATTTTGAGATCGGGCTTGGAAGATTTCGCATTTCTCAACGATTTTTGCTGCTGCAGCTTTCGAGCTGACCACAAGCTTCCATTCGTTTGCAGATTTGCGAAGTTCGCTAATGTCATTTGCATTTTCACAGAAACTGTCTATGAAAGCTTTCCAGTCATATGGGCCATTGAGTTCCTTGGGGGGATTTTTCAAGACAACAGAATAGGAAGGATCTTTGGTCTTGGACGTTTCAGGTGCACTACGACTGCTTGTGAAAATACTGACGGCTGGAGTGGACCGGGTAGCTAAGAAACTATCAAGCTTCTGAGAGAGTTCGTTTACTTTGGAAGTAACTGTTGTATTCACCGCATCTCCGATGACCGGAACCGAGCAGGGGTTAAAGATGACAAATTTTGGCATGCTGACATTATTTTTCGCAGCTGCTACTAGAAGTTTGGAAATTTCAATGATATTGTCTTCATCTTTATAGTAGGTCAAAAGACGATTCGTAATATTCAAGTCAGTATGAAGGATTCGCTTTGCCTTAATAATATGTTCATGTGTATAGTAAGGAACACACGCTTTTACGATACAGTCCAATTTTATTCCATCTGTAAGTGCTCTCGTAACACAATTCAGCAATGGATTCAAAATAATTATTTCACTTTCAGCCATCGTAGGTCCAAGCGTAATCAAATCTCAATGTAAAGTCTTAAACCGCAAGGGGGCCTTTTTAAGTCCCCCCACTTTCCAATAAACGCCTTCTTATTATCCAAATGAAATAATTCAATCCAAAAGAAATAGTCCAAATAGTTCAATCACACAGCCTGACAGTCAATATAACCAAAAACAGGTTTTTTCAACAGATAATCTTCTCAGAAAATGAGAGGTGTTAACTGCATCAATGCTTGACCTTGACTGACGTGGGACGTGGGCACAACAATTTGTTGTGCCCATGTCGCTCTTTACTTAGGCAGCGCTATAGAAGTGCCAATTAGACCAGGTAATCCCCCCCCCCTAAAATTTAGTCTATGGGCGCCCATGCTAAGGAATTGCTGTTAGAAGGCATTTAAGGCATTCACAATGCGTTCTGTTCAGGGACAACACACATCTCCTCCTTGGACTAGACGACTAAGCACAAACCTTTTTGGTAGATTTGTTAAGAATACTGGTTTGGTTCATTCCCTATAATTTATATATATATATATATAT
>JAQQPU010007759.1:15064-37802 GCA_029168905.1 Artemia sp. Kazakhstan ARC1039
GATTATTGACTGATGTGACACCCAAGCAAGCTAGTGATTACAGAAGGCACAGAATAATCGAGTGATACCAACGCATATGACCTATTGGTCGAACGCATCAAACCCCAAACAACACCACACAACATATATGTAGAATCATTTGCCAAAGGATTTTTGGCAAACACTGACTCAGTGGCCTCTCCTATATTCCCTATTTATCTCCTTTATTGTAGCAGAAAATATGAACTAGTTTGCATTGTAAGCTCTACTTTCGTTGTTTAATCGTTGGGCAAGTTCATTCAATGGTGCTTACAAACTATATACCATTTTGCCGGCCAAGATATTTAAGTCCATAGATATATAAAAAGGTATTTATTCATATCAAACTATAAGCAGACACTTGTCTCATTCAATACATTATTTAGACTCTCTCACTCGTAAGGGCTAAAACACACAAATATATATATATGACTCTATTCCGCCAGTTTGAATATAATTTAGGTCATCTAAATAGGCCAGTTAGTTCATCTGACATTGAAGATATTAAATTTATGCATCAAAAATCATGTTGACATCTAGGGCATCTGATACTAACATATGCTGAGAGCTAGGTCTTTCTGAGAATACATTTAAAGCCGGAAGACACTTTACAATCCACCCCCCGCTTAAAGAGAACAAAAGTTCTTATTATCTACCTTCAGATTTTCGATTTAAAAAAAGTTTTCTAGTATTACATCGCGGAATATCCATAAACAAACATAAAGATGGAACACAAAAATTAAAAGAAGAAACAGCAAAAACTAAATTAAAGTGTATACTCATAAACATGCACTGAAAATAAAATTGTTCTGTTTTGACGGGGAATCACTACTGCAGGATAAATCTTTGAACTGTGCTTCCCTTCTCGGCCACAAAATTGGCAATCTTGACGCTGTTTTTCAGTGAAAGCCTTTTTTTATACACACGTCTATAGTTGCAACTCAATTAAAAAAAGGCTATATTCAAGGTTTTTCTTAGGAAAAGAATTTTACAATTAAAACAACCCGTATATATACACTTAATGAGAATAAAGAAAATGTATCAGTTTCAACATGGACTCTGAAACGAGTTAAGCTCCAACAATTGAAATAAATCATCTTCCAATTGTAAGTACCTCTCTCTCTCTCCTTCTGTCTTTCTGAAGCTACCAACATGTTCTATCACACTCGTGAAATCTAGTAATCACCAATTTACTCATTAATGCATCTAACCATTGCTGTTAAATAGAAAAGGAGTGTCCCACCCTCACACCACCCCCTACGTACCCACATTTTCTTTTCCCATTCTAAGACTTTAAAAAACAAACTCTAAGGGGTTTAACATCGCTCAAGATATACGTAAAATGACTCTACCATTGTTATAGAGCGCCAAGTCTGTTCTTCTGAGACCATTGGTTTCCGTTGGTTTATTTCGGTGGCAAATATCTGAAAACAATCACGTAACTCCTTAAGTGAATATTGGAAAATATGTACCAATAGTTTACCCGTTGCTGTATCTAACCATTGCTGTTAAAAAGAAAAAGAGTGTCCCACCCCCACCCCACCCCCTCAAAGCGCAGAAAAAAAATCATAAATCCTCAATAAATTTCAAAATTAATCTTTTTGGATTAGAGCTAAAAATTTCCAAGATATTATGCATAATTGCCTTTTTTCCGTGTCAAAGAGCGTGTTTTAATAGAATTGGTTATTTAAAGCAGGTGGAGCATGGAGGAAAAGAGAGATTACTGTCCTATTCCCCCCGTATTAGAATTATAATTTACTTGTGTTGGTTGATTTTGGTGACAGATTTCTGAAACCAATCTCGTGACTCCTTAAATATATTGGAATATTGGAAAATATATGTCAAATAGTTCACCCGTTGTTGCATCTAACCATAGCTGTTAAATGTGGAATTTTGTATTTTTGCCAGAAGAAAGATCACAGATGCGTGTTTTTGTTTTGTTCGTTTTTTCCCAGGGGTGGTCGTATCGTTCCAGTGGTACTAGAATATCGTGGGAGGGCTCAATTGAAAGAAAATTAAAAGTTCTAGTACCCTTTTTAAGTGGACACAAAAAAAATTGGAGGGCAACTAGGCCCTCTCCCACACTTCTGTTGGTTTTATTTTGGTGACAGATTTTTGAAACCAATCACGTAACTCCTTAAGTGTATATTGAAAAATATGTGCCAAATAGTTTGCTCGTTGTTGCATCTAGCCATTGCTGTTAAATGTAGAATTTTGTATTTTCTGCCAGAAGAAAGGTCCCCGATGAGTTTTTTTTTCGTTTTTTCCACAGGGGTGATCGTATCGATCCAGTGGTCCTAAAATATCGTGGGCAAAAAATACAAAGATCTTTCTTCTGGCAAAAAATACAAAATTCGACATTTAACAGCAATGGTTAGATGCAACAACGGGTGAACTATTTGGCATATATTTTCCAATATACACTTAAAAAGTTACGTGATTGGTTTCAGAAATCTGTCACCAAAATAAAACCGACAGAATTGTGGGAGAGGGCATAGTTGCCCTCCATTTTTTGGGTTACTTAAAAAGGGTACGAGCACTTTTAATTTTCGTTCAATTTAGCCCTCCCATGATATTCTAGGACCACTGGATCGATAAGATCCCCCCTGGAGGAAAAGAAACGAAGAAAAAAAAATGCATCTGTGATCCTTCTTCTGGCAAAAAATACAAAATTCCACATTTAACAGCAATGGTGGTAATTTTTATGGATTGGAGAAATGGTTAGATGCAACAATGAGTAAATTATTTTGCATATATTTTCCAGTATACAAGTAGAAAGGGGAGTGCCAGGGCTACGGGGAACCTATGTTGCCATCTATAATCGAGTTTAACGATACAAGACCACACCTCTTTTTAAAGCTGTTTGATGGTTATGTTCTGTTTGCTGGTTATATGATTTGATGTTGGTTCTGTTCTGTTTTTTGATGATTTGATGTTTTTTTCATAGTTCTTTTTGTTGATGGTTATATGGTTTGATGGTTGTATTGTTTGATGTTGTTTCTGTTCTGTTTCTTGGTCAATTTGTTTGATGTTTCTAAGCCTAATGGATACAGACGGGGGTTTGCATCATTGCTGGATAAGAGTGTCTACCGGAACAAGATCGCAGTGAATATAAGGAAGGATTTTTGCTATAGTTGTTATCAGTGTGAGAATAGAATTTAAGGAGTGAGAACAGTTTGAATTTATTCATTAAGATATATTTGCAATAATGAGTGGAATGTTTACACTATTAGAAGTTGATAGTGGAGTTGGTAGCAACGATACAAGAGCACCAAACATTGCTGTGGAAATCACAAGAGGATCACGGCTTTGTCTTGAATGGGATGAAGTATATGCAAGATATGTATTATCTTTGAGTAAATTTAAAATGGAGGATCAATTATGCTTCGCTGCAAAAGTTGATATAGCACATGTGAATAGACTTCAAAGTGTTTAAATGCAATAGTGAAACATGTAGAGGAGAACAAGTTATATCGATAATTGTATGTATAATATATATTATTGCAGTAATTATAGAATAAAATTGTTTTGAAATCGAAAATGGCTCCTTTCTTTTTGTTAGGTAATCGAATATTCTTGAAGTAAACATGAATCTTGGTTAGTCTAGAGTCAGCAGTGAGAGTGATAGGATTGAAAAATGAATAAATTTGAGAAAGAGAGAATTAGGTCGAATCTTGTGATAATAGAAAAACATTTGATTCTGGATGACGATTTTCTCGAGTTATCCCTTCAACGGAAAATATTCTCATAGGAGACACTTGACAATATAATGAAGACTGATTCTCCCCCATTGGACTATATTATGAAGCTTTCACGATGTGACCCAAATGCTTTTACTCAATTTATTGATATATTAATTGAAACAAAGCAGAATGATATCGTGGATATACTTTTGAAAACATTACCATAGATTCTATGTAGATGGTTCCCCCTTTCGAAAGAGGTAACGTCATAGAGTTACTCCTCTCCCATCCCCCTCTGAATTTATCAAATGTGGATCAGTTTCTTTTTAGCTGTGAGAGACTTGACAACGGAAACAAAAAAGAATGTTCTATACATGTCCACTATGCATGTACACTCTTGGCAGTTGGTCAAGATGTGAGAATTGTACAATTATTGATGAGTATAATGAAAAGTGCAAATTATGCAATCCCTGTAAATTACATAGAGAATATGCAATACAAATTAAAGGCTGTAATTCATGTCTTGAAGAGATTTGTGACTCTCACCCTAGAGGAAATCTATGCTCCAATTGCCACTATGACAAATGTGATCAGTTGGAGAATACTTATCCCGGTATGATTGGAAAGAACCCCAAACGTGATTTTAGTTGATTTCTACGAGATTGGTATCGTCATGGATTTAAATTATTTTGGGAGGAAGAATCAAGTCTACGATTCAACTGTTGGGATCACAAGACAATTTGGTTTCTACGTCTTCGTTGTGATTACACTGCCAATTATGACTATAAACCTAGTGATTTTTATTTGGCAGTTACCGAATGTGATTCACCATTTGAAAATACTGTATGTGATATTGCTTCAAATAGACAGATTGAAACACGCGAATTTCACAATATGAATGCAAATAGTATCATTGACTATACAAAGAGATACGACAAGAGTGAAGCTACATTGTACTGTAGAAAATGTGACCCTGACATTGCAGCAAATCAAGATCAATATATAGTGAATTCAAATGATCTACCTGCATTAGTGGTTCCCGACAGTTGCCTATACACCGAAGAAGAAATCTAAAGTGTAGAATAAAGACATTGTTGTATACATTCTTTTTATTAATAAACAAATTTGCATAGATTTTATAAGCACTTTACTCATAGGACATTAAAATCATTTTGTTTTATTTTCAAAGACAGCACTCATTGCAAAGATTAATTACTCATGTCAACTATGATAGGGGTTTTGCATTTTCTAAACTTGAACCGGAATACATTCGCACATGTGCTTATGCTTAACAATTCGAACATTGTAGATCGGCATTAACAAAAAAATGGGCTATTCCAAGCCTGAGGGGTATATTCGATAGGGAATTTCACAGATTTATTCTGAAAGAAGATCAAACATGATTAAAAACTATAGGTTCACACAAAACCATAGATTAAAAACATCTGATTTTATTAATAGCATTGATTTTTTTTTTTTAATAAAGCTGGGTTTAATCCAAGTCCTTATTGGGTACATTTTTGCATATTTTTTTTCCAATTTTGCGTGTTTTCTTAAGAAAATGATTACGGAGATTATACAATTTTTCTAGATTTGCAGATACATTGTTAAAACCTCTATCAGAATTAATGTCCTTAGTAATAATATGTATGAGTTTTAACGTCCTTGGTAAAAGCCCGTACGAGATTTAATGTCCTTGGTAAAAGCCTGGACGAGATTTAATGACCAATTCCTGAAAAAAGGGGGGAGACAACCATGAAAATTAAGTGACATTAATGAAAATGACGGCACATCAACTGAACCCCGACAACGAGAGCTCCGATTGACCACCATCAAAGTGTCACAAAGCTGTCAGTCCGCCAACACCACTTGGAAAAATAGGGGGGAGAGAAAGAGTTACTCAGAATCTAGAAGGCACTATTTTTTTCACTGAAAATAACAAAAATAGATATTTTGCAAAGACAAATCCCCAAAAAAATTATTATTAAATTATAAGTGAGAGGGATGGTAAAAGCCTGGGCGTGATTTAATGACCAATTTCTGAAGAAAGGGGGGAGACAACCCTGAAAATTAAGTGACATTAATGAAAATGAAGGCACATCAACCGAGCACCATCATCGAGAGCTCCAATTGACCACCAACAAAGTGTCACAAAGCCGTCAGTGCGCCACCACCACTCGGAAAGTAGGGGGGGGGGGGAGGAAAAGAGTTATTCAGAATCTAGAAGGTGCTTTTTTTCACTGAAATTAACAAAAATTGATATTTTTCAAAGACGAATCCCAAAAAGAATTATTATTAAAATCATGAGGGAGAGGGATCTAGGAGAATCAGTGCCTACGCTGAAAATTGATTGACATTAATGAAAATGATGGCACATCAACCAAACACCGTCAACGAGAGCTTCAATTGACCACCACCAAAGTGTCACAAAGCCGTCAGTGCGCCGCCACCACTTGGAAAATAGGGGGGAGGGAATGAGTTATTCAGAATCCAGAAGGCGCTATTTTTTTTCGCTGAAAATAAAAAAATTGATATTTTCAAAGACAAATCCCAAAAAGAATTATTATTAAAATCATGAGGGAGAGGGATCTAGGAGAATCAGTGCCTCATTCATCATTTAGCCTTCCCTGAGAGAGTTTTTGAGCAGAAATAGACATATTTCATCTTTAGATATTTAGTTCTTCTCCGAAATGTCACAGTTTCAGATTTTTGGAGGTGGAGCCAGGTATCCTGGAGTTATTTCAAAACGAGCAGAAGTTCAGTATTTTTGCATGTTTTTAAGGTTAATTTTATACATACTTTTCTAATAAAGTTGAGTTTTATTCATTTTTAAGGTTATGCGTGCGGGGGAGGAGGGCAGAAAGAGTGTCTTTGAGATTTCATTTCTTCAATTGATGTTATTCCTTTATTTCCCCCCTGCATTGAAATCACTAAACTATTAAATTTAACGCGTCTCTTGCGATCCGAAAAACGCATCTGTTATTATCAAAAGCGGAAGGAACTACCAATTAATATGTCATATTGTGTTATTCTATTTTCAAACGACTTTAATGAAAGCAAATAGCGGCTTTAGTTAAATCTCTGCGTAAAATACTTATGTAAAAATCGTGTTATATTTAAAATAGATGCAGAGCTGGGAGGCGAGAAGATTTTTCTATATGGTAAAAACATGGACATTATCTATCGCTCCCCCCTTTAGGGTCACATTCAAGCCTAGACTACATACTAATTTTTGTCTAGAATTTTTCCTTTGAGTACGCAATTTTTTATAAGAAATTTGCATACTTTAGGTACTTTTTCATGTTGAAATGGTTTAGGTTGAGGGAAAATGAGACATATTTTTCTATTTATTTTCTGGCTATAGTTTGATTTATTCTTGTTCTAGTGCATTTAAAACATTTCTCGCTTTACTATTGTCTATTATCGGGTGGATAAAATATTCCCATTTTCATCGCACTCGAGTTATTAGTTGATGCTATACCATTATTCTTAGGTAGAGGGGTTCTATCCAGAACCTAGACGATATTATAGGTGAGTTTTATAGTAAAACTCTTGCTTCTTGCTTTTTATCAAACAAATTCTAGTTTTGCTTTCCATGAAAGGAGGGGAGGGACCAATTTATTTATTCTTTAGATAAATAATAGTATTTTTTAAAAGCTTAAAATATAATAAATTGTTAAGCAAGAGAGGGATGATTTCTGACAGTGATAAAGACGAGTGTATTTTAAACACACTTATATATTTTTTATGTTGTTACTTACAAATATGAACAAATATGAGGCTAAAATTGAAACACAAAGCCAAAAACTCAGTACCTGGTCAGTATTTTACATTACAATGTTAGAGTTATTCATTGCAATTCTCTGATTAACGAATCTTTCGTTCAATATGTAAAGTGCTCTAAGAAACATCAAACAGGGACTTATATCATGAATGGAAGTAACGGTTAAAAATCTTGATTAACCTATGTTACTAAATAAATTGAAAAGGAAAATGAGACATATTTTTCTATTTATTTTCGGGCTATAGTTTGATTTATTCTTGTTCTAGTGAATTTAAAACATTTCTCGCTTTACTATTGCCTATTGAAGGGTGGATAAAATATTCCCTTTTTCATCGCACTCGAGTTATTGGTTGATGCTATACAATTATTCCTAGGTGGAGGGGTTCTATCCAGAACCTAAACGATATATAAGTGAGTCCTATAGTAAAACTATTGCTTCTTGCTTTTTATAAAAAAATTATAGTTTGCTTTCCATGAAAGGGGGGAAGGGACCAATTTATTTATTCTTTAGATAAATAACAGTATTATTTAAAAGCTTAAAATATAAAAAAGCTATGCAAGAGAGGGATGGTTTCTGACAATGATGAAGACAAGTGTATTTTAAACACACTTGTTTTTTTTATGTTGTTACTTAAAAATATGAACAAATATGAGGCTAAAATTGAAACACAAAACCAAAAACACAATACCTGCTCAGTATTTTACATTACAATGTTAGAGTTATTCATTGCAATTCTCTGAATAGCGAATCTTTAGCTCAATATGTAAACTACTCTAAGAAACATCAAACAGGGACTTATTTCATGAATGGAAGTAACGGCTCAACATCTTGATTAACTTATGTTATTAAATAAATTGAAAAAAGCAAATGTCTCCCATCACTTTCATACAGAAATTTTCAGGATGAAACCGTTATATTAATCAGATAAAATATTATCTTTTAATTCCCAGCACAGCCTAGTTTTATCCACCCAAAGCTACGAGCTGGAGAAATTTGTCTGATTTTCGAAAAAAGGCAGAAAGAGACCAGTGATGTCATAAAATTTTTTTATGAAAATCATACCATTGGTTTCGGTGTATCAAAGAAGTTTACTGTAGAGGTTTCAAGCTCATATTAGCAAAAATTTGGAATTTAGCATTTTTTGACAGAATGGAAGGATTTTGTATGGGGATTAATTTTACATGAGGAGGAAGGTTTCCAGGGGTGAAATTTTCAGGGGGAAATTCTACCTACCCAAATTTGTTCTTCACTAGATTAACCAAAGTGATTGTAACCTCCTAAGGACCTTATATATCCCCTATGTAAATTAAAGTTTAGCTCTTTTCACTTTAAAGATTTGCTTTTGAATTAGTCATTTACCAAAATCCGTTCTTAAGAACCTTAAATGCTCCCTACTTAAATACAATCTTAACTGTTTTTATTTTCAATTGTTTTTCAGATTTCTCATTTACTAAGAGAACTTCACCGTTAAATTTCCAAAGACACCCAGAACCTCCGAAGTCATAATATAAAAGACTGTTAAGATGATTAATAAAAAAGCTCCAACACTGCTCTTTCCTTAGGTAACGAACATTGCTTCTGATTGTGAAATTATGCTAATACTATTGACCGTTGATTACATTCATGTTATAAGAGATAGGATAGATGGTTTTGATGAATTAACTGAAAAAACAAGTTTTTAACTTTGGGGGTATTTCTAAAGCACTAAAAACAGTAGATCGACCGGGCGAGACTTCCAAAGCAAATTTGGATCGTCAGCGATTTTCGCCAACCATTCAGCTTTGATATTGGCAACATGATCAAGGAGCGCTTTGCAAAACTTTCTTTTCGTACAAATACGGACGGCATTTACAACACCAACTCTAGGCCTATCACCCTCTTGCCATATACGCAACCATACTTTAGCCTGGGAACAAGCTAAAAAAAAAAATTGGATTTCGAGACCAACCATATTTTTCCGTTTTTACTCGAGGTTTGCGAACAGGTACAGATGCATGATCAGCACATCTAATAGCATGAATAATTTGTTAACAATATAGATTAAGCTGT
Organism: Artemia sp. Kazakhstan ARC1039; assembly: GCA_029168905.1. NCBI lineage: Eukaryota > Metazoa > Arthropoda > Branchiopoda > Anostraca > Artemiidae > Artemia > Artemia sp. Kazakhstan ARC1039. The sequence continues at coordinate 24,600 of JAQQPU010007759.1, forward strand.
AAGCGAAGCTCAGGCTCATCCATAACTACAGAAGAAGATTGAAGGAGGTAGTAGGGAACTTCTTATTTTAGTCAAAATATCATAACAAAGTTTCGGGAAAAGTCCTACGTCAGTGAGATCCCGAGATTTCCTGACAGACCATTTAGAACATAGGGAGGCCCTTGGAGAACTAGATACTGGAGTACTCACGTTCATAGGAATGTTGTCACTACACAAGAAATCATTCAAAACTGAAACTACATGCACAGGTTCACCGGAAAACAGAGCATGATCGATGTTTGAAGAAAAGTTAGCTATGGATATGAAGGTAAACTGTTGATTTTTCGGGAGCACATGGAACACATTAGGCAACATCTTCTTTAAAATTTGAGCTCAGGGGCAACGTTCATTTGGTAAATCAAAGTTGAAATCGCCAATAATGAGACAACGTGGGAATGAATGGAGCGGTTGTTTTACATATTCAGCCAACTTGCGACATGTGTTGTTAAACCTCATTTCTGAGGCCTGGTCGCTATAATTAGTGGGTAAATAAACATTCACAATAGCGAAACCATTGCAACTAATGGCAAGAAAGTGATCTTCTGAACGTAAACATTCAAATTTATACTTGCTCATGACAGCCAGCCCTCCGCTAGGTCGGCCCTTTCGTTTTTGAAGAGAAGCAGGGTATATAAAAATAGAATTAGCACGATATATTTGTAGTATGTTTTTGCGATCCAGTTGTAAAAAAGGTTCCTGTATGCAAACTATGTCATATTTTTCAGCCATATTTTCAAGCAAGGCAAGTTTATTCAGAACGCCACCATTTATGTTCCAAAATAAGACCGATACAGAACTGTGGCTAGTTGCCATTTCTCCAAATTTGCTAGGATTCTATTTGCCTTTGGTTTTTGGGAGAGCTGAACGAGTAAAATCTGTATTTTCTAGATTGGCATGATACACAATATAGACTATTAGTGCAAGGGGATTCTTTGGTATGTCCGTGTCCAGATTGCGCACAGTGTCCACATATCTTGGGAACCTTGCAATCTTTTGCCACGTGACCATCGTCTCTGTGGCAATTATAGCATCTGCAGGGTAGATACCGATATTTTTCGACGTGAAGGATCTCGTATCCAAGTTTAGAGGGATTTTTCAAAAAAATTCTCAAGATCATTCTGAGAAGCGAACGATAATTTAAAAGTTAATGAAAGCCCATAACATTCGGCCTTGATGCAGTTAGGAATGAAGGCCTGTAATCCATCATGACAATCAAATGGTACCTGCTTTAAGATGCCCATAAACTGTTTAGCTTTGATTTTTACAGTTACACTATCGTCCGAAGTTTTAAACGAATCTAAAATTCTCTCAGCCGTTTTAGCATTGTCTAAAAGAACTTTAAACTCTGATTTGCAACGACGAACTTCAATCTTATTTCTTGAAGGATCCGTATTACATCCTGAATTGATAGCTAATTTACGAGCTTTAGGAGTCAAAAAATATTTAGGTGGATTTTTCACCACTACAGAATGTAGTAGAGGGGTTAAAACAGTATCTCTATCCAAATCAGAGATAGCCTTACACACTGGCCCTTCTCTAAAATTCGGTTAGAGTTTCTTCCATCCTTCTACATGTTTAATTCACCGTAGAGGTGATGAAGGCCGAAACTAGTTCAGTACCTGCTGGGACTTCTGAAGGGTCCCAAATCATAAATTTGGGAAGTGTCTTTCTCTTTTCAGCATTTATGTAATATTTTTGCGATATCCATGATGTCATACTCATCATTTAAAATACTTTACGCATCTATAATTACAGTCACTTACTTCATATAATTGATAAATTAAACGAAAACTTACCAAGTTTAAAGTTTGATTGTAATTCTACTCCAAAGAAGGAGCACCAGTGTAGCTGAGAGTTCAACTGAGAGATAGACGCGTGCAATCGCCTCGATTGACCAAAGCGACACCAGTATTTTAAAGTCATTATAATATGCAGTGGTTAAGCTCATGATGAAATGCAGAGAGTTCAACGGGAAGGGAAATTGGGAGGGCAGTTGAACTCTCAGCTACGCTGGCGCTCCTTCTTTGGAGTAGAATTACAATCAAACTTCAAACTTGGTAAGTTTTCATTTAATTTATCAATTCTACTCCAAAAGGAGCGCCTTAGCTCCGCCTTCGAGTTCAACTGAGATTTTAAAGTTCAGCATGAGCTAAACCAACACTAATGATCAGAAATAGCCCTATTCATTAAAAGAGGCTGTTTTACTAAAATTCATTTATAGGAAGATATTTCAAATATAACAAATTACAGTGAATAAATTCAAAAGACAGATAACTGCTGACCACTTTCAATTGGTTTATTATAAAACCTTGCAAACGTTTTGGCATTTGTCCAGCCTACATATTTCATGATTTGATCTACATCAATTCCTCTTGCTTTAAGGTGGGATGTTGAGGCAGACTGTGTGCTATGAGCACAATAAACACTGATATCTATACCTGCAAGAAAAAAAACTTCTTTTATCCATCTAGAAATAGATGAATTGGACGCAGCAGTATGAGGCTTACGATATGTAAGAAAAAGTGCGTCGTTTCTATTCGGATATGATGTCATTCTAATATACCTAGCTAGGTGCGTCACCGGACACAGGGACGACTCTTGAAAAGGCCGAAATTTAACTACTGATTTGTGGTTGCCCGGTTTCGATGTTTTTAACAACACATTGATTTGAAAATCAAAACTTCCATCGTCATTATGTACCACATTACTAAGTGATAAACTGGTCAAAAACTGAACTCTTTCACAAGCTGATAAAGTCAATAAAACTGCTAATTTTTGTGTTAGTGTCTTTAATTGAAGATTTTTGATATCCCAAGCTGGCAGTCTAAAGAGATTGAATACATATTTTACATCCCAAATACTTGAAATCTTGGGTAGACTAGGCCTTCTATTAATACACCTCTCATAAACTTCTTGGTGATGTGATTACTGCCTAACTGAAGGCTTGGTAGAATTGCCGATAAAGCACTCCTCGCAGTATTAATAGCACTGTATCCAACACCTGAGTGAAAAAGTTCCGTAAGAAATGTCAAAGTCTCCGGTAGAGTTGCCTCCAAGGCCTGGATTGTGTTTCTTCCACAAAAGTCGATCCATTTTTCAATGTAAACTTTGTACTGGCGCTTAGTTGAATCCCGCCATCCATCCATGATAATATCGACTGTGGAGGGAGAATATCCTTGGCGGTGAAGCCCTTGCCGGAGACGACACAAGCCGCTAGGTGTAACGTCTTGGACAATGGATGGTGCAAGGTCGGTTTCTGTGGGAGAGACAAAGTAAAAATATCATTTGGTAGAAATATTGGACTTCCTATTTAAAGCTTTAATAATAAGGGATACCATACTTGTGTGGTCCAATTTGGAAAGATCAAAATACCAGTGGCCTGATCTGTTTCCACCTTCTGAAGGGTCCTCAGAAGTAAACTGAATGGAGGGAATGCATAAAAGAAATAATGCTTCCAATTCATTGCAAATGCATCTACGAAAAAACATTCTGGATCTGGTTTCCAAGAAACAAATGGTTTAATCTGAAAATTTAATCTAGTCGCAAACAAATCAATATCTATTGACTGACATACCAAAAAATTCAAAATAGTAAATATATCAGAATCCAATTTCCATTCCTTTTCATTATCAAATTTTCGTGATGCTTTATCCGCGATATTAGCAACCCCAGGCACATGTTCTGCAGATATCCACCCTTTGCCCTGCAATACTACCTGCCAGACCTTATTTGCGAAATAATTACAAAATTTAGATTTTGATCCTACCATTTTATTTATATAAGCTACTGTGGTTATATTGTCAGAACGCAGCCGAACATGCATGCCTTTAATTTTATGGGCAAAACATTTTAATCCCAGATAAACGGCCTTCGTTTCTAAGACATTGATATCAAATCTCTTCTCTTCTGAAGAGCTAAACATGATGTATAAGTCGTAGATGAAAATGGAAAGTAAGCTAAACCATGTTTATTGCTTAAAAATATATTTAACAAACAAAAAATATTTGGAAAATATATACACATTTACAAATTTAAAAAAAAACAGCTTAATCCATTTGATAGAAGGAGGAGCATGAGTTTAGGTCTTTAGATATCTGATGCATTTTTTAATGTCAGGTATCTTTTAAGGTACCCATTGAGCGAAATATCTAACTTCATCTTCCGGATCATGTACTGAATGCAGGTATTTCTCACATTTGAAGTCTTATAACTTGAATAATGCTATGTCTATCACATTTTTCTAGTATGAGTTTATCAGTTGGCACGTTTCCCTTAAAAAAAACAGCTTGCACATAAAAAAAACTGCATATTTCCTGAATTTCCTCTTGTACATGTTTTATTTCATAGCCATTTTCATTGCGTGGTCTTATGGTTTTATCGTAAAGGCCGTTCCGATTTATAAAATTTAATGATGGACTCCATCTTTTCTTCTTGTACTTCTAAATATTGTATCTGACATTTCATTTATAGCTATGAACTTCACGCCGTTGTTCGTCTAGCAGTAAGAAAGATGCTTCGAAAACAATGCCGGTTGAGGAATATTTCAGACCAGTATATTTTGTGTCAATCACCCCAAAAATTATTATAGCTGAAAAATGGCTTAAACTAAATAAAAATGTAACGTTTCTGACACTCTAACAAATATAACATTAGAAGTATGTTTACAGAAAACTTACGCTTGAACAATTATTCGACTTTATTTCTTCACATGTTTGATTTAATGTAGCAGCTCTTTATTTCTACTTGAAAAATATTCTTTGTGGAAAAAAAAAGGTTTCTGACACTCTAACAAAAATAATATTAGAAATAAGTTTACAGAAAATTTACGCTTGAACAATTGTTCGACTTTATTTCTGCACATGTTTGATTTAATGTAGCAGCTCTTTACTTTTACTTGAAAGATATTTTTTGTGGAAAAAAGTTTCTGCCACTAACAAATATAACATTAGAAGTAAGTTCACAGAAAATTTACGCTTGAACGATTATTCGACTTTATTTCTTCACATCTTTGATTTAATATAGCTGCTCTTTACTTTTATTTGAAAAATATTCTTTGTGGAAAAAAAAGTTTCTGACACTCTAAAAAAAAATATTAGAAGCAAGCTTGTAGTAAATTTATACTTAAACAATCATTCGACTTTATTTCTGCACATCTTTGATTTAAACAAGCAGATCTTTATTTTTACTTGAAAAATATCCTTTGCGGAAAAAAGTTTCTACCACGAACAAATATAAAATTAGATGTGAGTTTACAGTAAATTTACGCTTGAACGATTATTCGACTTTATTTCTGCACATTTTTGATTTAATGTAGCAGCTCTTTACTTTTACTTGAAAAATATCCTTTGTGGAAAAAAAGTTTCTGCCACTCTAACAAATATAACATTATAAATGAGTTTACAGAAAATTTACGCTTGAACAATTATTCGAATTTATTTCTACACATCTTTGATTTAATGTAGCAGCTCTTTACTTTCAGTTGAAAAAATATCCTTTGTGGAAAAAAAGTTTCTGTCACTCTAAAAAATAAAACATTAGAAGTAAGTTTACAGAAAATTTACGCTTGAACAATTATTCGACTTTATTTCTGCACATCTATGATTTAATGTAGCAGCTCTTTACTTTTACTTTAAAAATATTCTCTGTGGAAAAAAGTTTCTGCCACTCTAACAAATAAAACCACTAAAAGTGAGTTTACAGAAAATCTATGCTTGAACAATTATTCGACTTTATTTCTACACATCTTTGATTTAATGTAGCAGCTCTTTACTTTCAGTTGAAAAATATCGTTTGTGGAAACAAGTTTCTGCCACTCAAAAAAATAAATTATTAGAAGTAATTTTAGAGAAAATTTACGCTTGAACAATTATTCAACTCTATTTCTGCACATCTATGAGTAGAGATGCCTTATTGAATACAGAACGAACACATGTGCTGCCACCTACAGCTTTTTTTAACACCAAATTTGGGCATAGAGTCCCTAGGGAGAACACGTGGTTAATGGGGTCAATGACCTAAATTTCCAAAGGTGTCGATGTTGTTGTTGTTGTAAGTGCACGCTCTCAGCGAATGTCAAGGTCGATGTTGTTGTTGTTGTAAGTGCTTGCTCTCAGCGAATGTCAAGGTCGATTTATTTGTTGTTGTAAGTGCACGCTCTCAGCGAATGTTATGAGTTTCAATGTTGTTGTTTTGGACATGTACATGCTCGAGGCGAATGTCATGGTGTCCAAAAATAGAAAACAGCATTTGATGTTGTTGTTGTTGTTTTGCTCGAGGCGAATGTTATGAGTTTCCAGGAAACAGTTTGATCACGTGTTTCCTTCTCAGCCAATCAGAGGGCTCGCAAACATATCCATTATCAGCCAATCAGAGGACTTGTTACATATGATTTCCCCGTTACATAACAATTTACCCTTGAGATTTCGTATATAACGGACATGCAATGTGATTAAATTATCAGAAAGTATTTTGACACAATGGATAAATTTGATGAATTAGAAGCCATGCCAACTTCAATTTGCAACGTAAGTACATTTTTATTTTCAAATAAAATTATTTTCCTTGGTCACCCTCCAGTGTATTCACGTAAATCCCCCCCCATACAATACAAACATCACTATACAATCTTTATACTCGATGGAAAACGTAAAATATGTTCTATATACCCTCGAAACCTAACCCCCCCCCACCATCATTGTTTTTACAATCAAATTCTCGCAAAAAGAAATAATTCTCTTTTCGTTAAAGTTTGACTTTTCTCTATTGTATTCCTTTCTCTAACTGAGACATACGTCGCTATGTTGTTATTAACCGCTCTGGTTTTGACACAATCTCCAGTGCGAGGTTAAAATTAGCTGTCACCCCTTTCCTGTTTGTATACATTAGCTGGTTTTAGGCAAACTAGGTTTTCAGTGCTTTTACGTAATTCTGTGTTTGTCTGAAAATATCGGACAGCTAATTTTGTCTTCAAAATTAGCGATAGCTATTTAAGGGCATTGGAATTCCATGTAAGAGTGAAACGGGATTATTTCAAGCTTTCGATAAATTTTCCTTTATATTCCCGGGAGGGAGCGTGCATCCAAGATTTTTGTTGGGGGAGGGGGTTAGCACTTTTAATAGTGACAAAATAGAAAAGATAATTGTTTCTTACCTTAATTGCTTCTTCGACATTTAGTGATTTTAGCTATAACATTTGAATAAAAGGTAGTAAGATATATTCTTTATTGATATGCCTTTCGCTTGAATAAATCACAAGATTAACTCAATGAGAGGGTAGACCTAGGGCGGCTTAATTTTCCAAAATTTAGGGGGAGAGAGTCAATTTGAATCCAGGATATTTGTTGGGGAGGGGGTTAGCACTTTAAATAGTGACAAAATAGAAATGAAAGATTGTTTTTACCATAATTGTTTTCAAATTCAGTGTCTAACCATTTCTCTTTGATATTTTAGTGATTTTAGCTATTGCATTTGAATAAAAGGTAGTAAGATATATTCTTTATTGATATGCCTTTCGCTTGAATATATCGCAAGATTAACTCAATGAGAGGGTGGACCTAGGGATGGCTTAATTTTCCTAAATTTAGGGGAGGGGGGGCGTGAATCCAGGATTTTTGTTGGGGAGGGGGTTAGCGCTCTTATTAGTGACAAAATAGAAAATGAAAAGATAATTGTTTTTATCATAATTGTTTTCGACTTCAGTGTCTAACCATTTCTCTTTGACATTTTAGTGATTTTAACTATAGCATTTGAATAAAAGGTAGTAAGATATATTCTTTATTGATCTGGCATGCGCTTGAATAAAAAACTGAACGTTCGTATAATAATGCTTTGAGTTATTTCTGAGAAAAGTTGAATTTATTATAATCAAACTATGATTTTCAGAGTTTAGGTTGCTTTCGACAAAGATTTCTCTTTACATACGGCAAATTTCCACAAGGTGATTGATCCATGGCCCTTCTAAATGTGATAGAAGCTACTACACGCTGCTTCAATCTCTTTTTACGTATTCAAACTGAATGTTCGTATAACAATGCTTTGAGTTATTCCTCAGAAAATTGACCCCTCCAAATATTTACTCAGAGGAGTGGGTGCTGAAATGTAAAACGTTACTTATTTGCCAATCATTTTCACAGTTTTCAAGTTGGGATCTTTGAACACACTCCCTCCTTCTCAGTTTATTCTATGAAAGTGAGCTATATTTGTTAGAGTTTCAGAAACATTACATATTTATTTAATTTAAGCACTTTTTTTCAGATATAATAATGTTTGGTGTGATTGACACAGAATATATTGGTCTGAAATATTCCTCAACTGGCACTATTTTCGAAGCAGCTTTCTTACTCCTAGACAATCAACGACGTGAAATTCATTGCTATAAATGGAACATCATATACAATATGTATAAGTACGAGAAAAACCGATGGAGTCCAACACTAAATTTTATAAATCAAAATGGCTTTTACGCTAAAACCATACGACCACATAATGAAAATGGCTATGAAATAAAACATGTACAAGAGGAAATTCAGGAAATATGCAGTTTTTTCGGTGTGCAAGCTGTTTATGTTAAGGGAAACGTGCCAACTGATAAACTCTTACTAGAAAAATGTGATAAAAACATAGCATTATTCAATTTAGAAGACTTCAAATGTGAGAAATACCCGCATTCAGTCCATGACCCAGAAGATGAAGTTAAATATTTCGCTCAATGGATACCGGAAAAGATACCTGACATGGAAAAATACATCAGATATCCAAAGTCCTAAACTTGCTCCTCCTCATATCAAATGGATTAAGCTTCTTTTTTTTAAATATGTTATTATTTTTTTTTCAAATGTTTTTAAATATGTTTAAGCAATAAATATCTTAAGCCTCAACCTTTTTTATTCTTTAGAATAGTCCATCGCCATCAAAATTATACTTTCAGATTCAACATGTCAGGGAACACACTTTCAAGTTCAGCATGTTGGAGAACCCTAAATAGTCACCCCAAAAAAGGTAAGTTAACCCTAAAAGGTTAAAGAATTTCTCTGAGATTACACTTTCAGATCCAACAGGTCAGGGAACAAACTTTCAGGTTCAGCATGTAGGAGAACCCTTAAATGCTCATCCCTAAAAAAGGTAAGTTAACCCTAAACGCTTAAAGAATTTCTCTGAAATCACACTTTCAGGTTAGGTTAGGTAGGACCCCGACCCCCACTACCCCAACCCGAAGGTTAGTTTTAGTTTAGAGTTTTAGCATAGAGTCTTAGCTTAGAGTTTTTGTTAGAGTTGAAGTTTAGTTTAGTTTTAGTTAAGAGTTTAGAGTTTTTTCGTTAGAGTTCTAGTTTAGTTTAATTTAAGTTAAGAGTTTGATTTTTTACCTTTGAGTTTCAGTTAGAGTTCTAGTCTAGTTTACTTTTAGTTTAGAGTTTACAGTTTTTTAGCTTAGAGTTTTAGTTAGAGTTCTAGTTTAGTTTAGTTTTAGTTAAGAGTCTAGAATTTTAGCTTAGAGTCTTAGCTTAGAGTTTTTGTTAGAGTTCTAGTTTATTTTAGTTTTGAGTTCTAGTTTAGTATACATATAGTTAAGAGTTTGGAGTTTTACCTTAGTGACTTAGCATAGAGTTTTAGTTTAGTTTAGTTTTAGTTAAGAGTTTAGAGTTATTTAACTTAGAGTCTTAGCTTAGAGTTTTTGTTAGAGTTCTAGTTTAGTTTAGTTTTAGTTAAGAGTTTGGTGTTTTACCTTAGAGTCTTAGTTTAGAGTTTTAGTTAGAGTTCTAGTTTAGTTTAGTTTTAGTTAAGAGTTTAGAGTTTTTTAGCTTAGAGTCTTAGCTTAGAGTTTTTGTTAGAGTTCTAGTTTATTTTAGTTTTAGTTAAGAGTTTAGAGTTTTTAGCTTAGAGTCTTAGCTTAGAGTTTTTGTTGAAGTTTTAGTTTAGTTTAGTTTTAGTAAATAGTTTAGAGTTTTAGCTTAGAGTCTTAGCTTATAGTTTTTGTTAGAGTTGAAGTTTAGTTTAGTAATAGTTAGGAGTTTAGAGTTTTAGCTTAGAGTCTTAGCTTAGAGTTTTTGTTAGAGTTCTAGTTTAGTTTAGATATAGTTAAGAGTTTGGAGTTTTACCTTAGAGACTTAGCTTAGAGTTTTAGTTTAGTTTAGTTTTAGTTAAGAGTTTGGAGTTTTTAGCTTAGAGTCTTAGCTTAGAGTTTTTGTTAGAGTTCTAGTTTATTTTAGTTTTAGTTAAGAGTTTAGAGTTTTTAGCTTAGAGTCTTAGCTTAGAGTTTTTGTTGAAGTTTTAGTTTAGTTTAGTTTTAGTAAATAGTTTAGAGTTTTAGCTTAGAGTCTTAGCTTATAGTTTTTGTTAGAGTTGAAGTTTAGTTTAGTAATAGTTAGGAGTTTAGAGTTTTAGCTTAGAGTCTTAGCTTAGAGTTCTAGTTTAGTTTAGTTTTAGTTAAGAGTTTGGTGTTTTACCTTAGAGTCATAGCTTAGACATTTAGTTAGAGTTCTAGTTTAGTTTAGTTTTAGTTATGAGTTTAGAATTTTAGCTTAGAGTCTTAGCTTAGAGTTTTTGTTAGAGTTCTAGTTTAGTTTAGTTTTAGATAAGAGTTTAGAGTTTTTAGCTTAGAGTCTTAGCATAGTTTTTGTCGAAGTTCTAGTTTAGTTTAGTAATAGTTAAGAGTTTAGAGTTTTAGCTTAGAGTCTTAGCTTAGAGTTTTTGTTAAAGTTGAAGTTTAGTTTAGTAATAGTTAAGAGTTTAGAGTTCTAGCTTAGAGTCTTAGCTCAGAGTTTTTGTTAAAGTTGAAGTTTAGTTTAGTAATAGTTAAGAGTTTCGAGTTTTAGCTTAGAGTCTTAGCTTAGAGTTTTAGTTTAGTTTAGTTTTAGTTAAGAGTTTAGAGTTTTTTAGCATAGAGTCTTAGCTTAGAGTTTTTGTTAGAGTTCTAGTTTAGTGTAGTTATAGTTTTTAGCTTAGATTCTTAGCTTAGAGTTTTAGTTTAGTTTAATTTTATTTAAGAGTTTAGAGTTTTACCATAGAGTCTTATCTTAGGGTTTTTTAGAGTTCTAGTTTAGTTTAGTTTTAGTTAAGAGTTTAGAGTTTTTAGCTTAGAGTCTTAGTTTAGAGTTTTTTGTTGCAGTTCTAGTTTAGTTTAGAGTTTTAGCTTAGACTTGGAGTTTTAATTAGAGTTCTAGTTTAGTTTAGTTTTAGTTAAGAGTTTAGAGTTTTAGCTTAGAGTCTTAGCTTAGAGTTTTTGTTAGAGTTCTAGTTTAGTTTAGTATTAGTTAAGAGTTTAGAGTTTTAGCCCAGAGTCATAGCTTAGAGTTTTTGTTAGAGTCCTAGTTAAGTTTAGTTATAGTTAAGAGTTTGAAGTTTTACCTTAGAGACTTAGCTTAGAGTTTTAGTTAAGTTTAGTTTTACTTAAGCGTAATTGTCTTTATTGTTCCCGCTCAATTTTCGAAACTGGTCTTACAGATCTTGGTAACGCCACTGCTTGTATCTCGTCGATAGCAAACCCGGTATGAGACTATTGACAGAAACACAATTAGTCTTCGACACCTGGGTTCTTTTTTGTTAATCCAGTTTAACGCAGGAGAAAAAAGCAAAAGTAAAAGCACGTTAGATTCTATGAAGATCAAATTAGATGAGCAGGTTAGGATATGTAGAAGAAAATATAACCACTGCTGAACTAAAAATTGTATTTTTTGCATATGAAATTAATCTTGATTGGGTCACTTTGGGAAAAAAAGAGCGTGGGAGGGGGCCATGTTGCCCTCCAATTTTTTGTTCACTTAAAAAGAGCACTAGAACTTTTAATTTCCGTTCAAATGAGCCCTCTTACGATATTCTAGGACTACTGGATCGATACGATCACCCCTGGAAAAAAAACAAATAAACACGCATCCATGATCTTTCTTCTGACAAAAAATACAAAATTCCACATTTTTGCAGATAGGAGCTTGAAACCTCTATAGCAAGGTTCTCTGATACACTGAATCTGATGGTGTGATTTTCATTAGAGCTCTACGACTTTTAGGGGTTGTTTCCCCCTTTTTTCTAAAATAAGTCAAATTTTATCAGACGCGTAACTTTTGATACATATTTGAAATCAGCATAAAAATCTGATTCTTCTGATGCATCTATTGGTATCAAAATTCTGTTTTTTAGAGTTTCGGTTACTATTGAGCCGGGTCGCTCCTTACTTACAGTTCGTTACCACAAACTGTCTGACAATGGGTAATGTTCATAACTTCCAGCCTTTCCCCCGGGAACTGTGGGGGATTAAGTCATCCTAAAATACATATTTATTAGATTTTCGACTATGCTAAACAAAATTGCTATCTCAAAATTTTGATTGGGTGACTTTGGGAAAAGAATGAGCGTGGGAGGGGGCCAAGTTGCCCTCCAATTTTTTGGTAACTTAAAAAGGGCACTAAAAATTTTAATTTCCTTTCAAATGAGCCCTCTTACGATATTCTAGGACTACTGGATCGATACGATCACCCCTGGGGAAATAGAAAAAAAAAGAAAAAAAAAACAAATAAACACTCATCCGTGATCTTTCTTCTGACAAAAATACAAAATTCCGCATTTTTGCAGATAGGAGCTTGAAACTTCCACAAGAGGGTTTTCTGATACGCTGAATCCGATGGTGTGATTTTCATTAAAGTTCTATGACTTTTTGGGGGTTTTCCCCTTTTTTCGAAAATAAGGCAAATTTTCTCAGGCGCGTAACTTTTGATGAATATAACTAAACTTAATAAAACTTATATATTTGAAATCAGCATAAAAATTTGATTCTATTAATGTATCTATGGGCATCAAAATTCCGGTTTTTAGAGTTTTGGTTACTATTGAGCCGGGTCGCTCCTTACTTACAGTTCGTTACCACGAACTGTTTGATATCAAAAGAATCGGCTTATTATGCTGATTACAAATATAAAGTTTTATTAAGTTTTGTGTTACCTACCAAAGGCTACAAGCCTGAGAAAAATTGCCTGATTTTCGAAAAGGAGGGAAAATACCCCCTAAAAGTCAAAGAATCCTATTGAAAATCACACCACCAGATTCAGCGTATTAGAGGATCCTACTGTAAAGGTTTCAAGCAGGGTGCTACCACTTCGAATAACCGTCATAAGCATCAAAAGTCATAACATCCAAAAGGAAAATCCGTCAGAACCACCAACCGTCACAACATCC
>JAQQPU010007761.1:0-37798 GCA_029168905.1 Artemia sp. Kazakhstan ARC1039
TGTATTCACTGCTTTATAGAAATTAAAACCCGTTTTTCTTGTTTAAATTTTTGGTAGATAGCCATTCTATTCAACGTAGTTGAAACTTTTGGAAATTAGGTCTTTAAGGATGACACCCCCTCTCCCCCCCCCAGAGCCCTCAGGGCAAGGATAGTAAGTTATGCCCTGGGGTCATGTAAGGTTCCTATAGAAAGCGACGTTGTAAAAACTTCAAAAAGGGCTCATTCAACTGGGAAATTGAAAGGGCTAGTGCCCTTTTAATAGTCGAAAGTGATTGAAGGGCAACTAACCCCCCTCTCACGCCCACCATTTCCCAAAACATCCAATAAAAATTTTGAGATATTCATTTTGTTCAACGTAGTCGAAAAATCTGGAAATTAGGTCTTTTAGGATGATAACCCCCTCAGAGCCCTCAGTGTAGGGGTTGTAAGTTATGCCCTGGGGGCTTATAAGGTTTATATGGAAAGTTGTTGCAGAAATTTCAAAAAGGGGCCAAAACATAATCTGCACTTTACTGAAAAAAATACAAATGAATGTGCATTGTCAGTTTAATATACATATACTGATATTTAGTAATCAAAATGTTAATATTATTTGATTTATTAAAGCTATAAAAGTAAAAACATTTATATTTTTTCAGTAAAGTGCATATTATGTTCTGGCCTTGGGAAGGCATAGGGGTTTTGAGCCCTACTTATATTAATTTCTGCTCGTTTTGAGTTTGACTCGGTTATTTACTGTAATTTATGTTCGCTTTGGGTTTCATTTATTTATCGATGCTGATTTGTGGTAGTTTCACGCTTGGTAGATTATTTGATTTTATTTTTGCTCATTTTTTGTTTAATGAAGTTCTTTACTTTTCTTTGAAAAATATATTTTGTGGAAAAAGTTTTCTTAATTAATCATAGGCAGCGCGATCGCGCTGCCTAAGGAAAGAACGATGTTGGCACAATGTTTTATTATTTTTTTGTTTTTTCCAATAGAAATTATGTTTTTGAGGAGGACACTCCCCCACAGAAATCAGGGTAAGGGTTGTAAGTTATGCCCTGGGGATATATAAGGTTTTCATAGAAGGCGTTGTCATAGAAACTTCAAAAAAGGCTCATTCGTTTGGCAATTCAAAGGGCTAGGGCAAATGGCTGCCCTTTTTAATAGTCAAAAGTGATTGGACGGCAACTAACCCCCCTCTCAAGCCCACCATTTCCCCAAACCCATCCAATCAAAATTTTGGGATAGCCATTCTGTGGAACGTAGTTGAAAAATCCGGAAATAAATAAACTTTTGGGTAAATTTCAAAGTAAGGAGGAGGTGAGAGTCATGGAGACAACAGGAGGTCGTCTTACTGATTCTCAAGACATATCTAAATTTCTGTGTGGTTATTTTGCAAATGAAGGAAAAAGACTTTGCGATCAAGCGCGGGCTAAACTACACACATCTGCGAGTTTTGGATCTGTCGTTAAAAGACAGCCTGTAAGTCAGAATTCCTTTGAGTTTGCAAGGTATTCGGAACGGGAAGTGGCACGATTCTTGGGTACGATGAAGTCAAGCTCTAGCGGGATGGACGAGTTTTCCCTGAAACTCATAAAGGCCGCAAAAACGAGTGTCTTACCTGTGTTGACGCACCTCATCAACCTTTCTTTAGTTCTTGGAGTCTTCCCCGAAGCACTAAAGATTGCAAGAGTGATTCCTCTTCATAAAGGAGGGAAAAAAGATGACCCATCAAATCGAAGACCTATATCTATTCTCCCATTTTTCTCTAAGTTATATGAGAAAGTGGTACATGCCCAGTTAAGTTATTATATTGAAAAGAATAAAATTCTAATGGAAAATCAATTTGGGTTCAGAAAAGGGCTATCTACGGATATAGCAGTTCTGAAATTGGTTGATTGGATTAGTGATGCATTTGAAGCTGGTCTCTGCCTGCAGCTGTGTTTTTGGATATGAAAAAAGCGTTCGATACGGTGGACCACTCAGAGCTTATTCAAGCTCTTGACTCAATTGGGGTGAAGGGTTCAAGTCTGGAGTGGTTTTCATCGTATCTACACAATCGGTATCAGATAGTTCAGAATGGGTCATCTTTATCTTCAAAAAAGAAAGTAGAGTGTGGGGTCCCACAAGGGTCAATCTTGGGACCTCTACTTTTCATTATTTTCATTGATCGAGTGAAACATTACCTGTCAGAGGCTGGTGTCATCCTGTTTGCAGATGACACTTTGCTCTTTCTGGCAGCGCCTTCACTTGATGTTTTATATAATAAAATTCATAATGCAGTCTCTGAATTTCTAACTTTTTCTCAGCAAAATATGTTAACCCTAAACTTTTCTAAAACCTTTTTCATGATATTTTCTAGACTTTCTTCTAGTGCTGGAAATGACCATATCACGGTTCAAGAAAATGTGATAAAGAGAGTAGCAACGACGAAGTATTTGGGGTTTTTAATTGATGAAAACCTGTCGTGGAAAAACCATTCAAGTGCAATAGCTGAAAAATTAAGCAGAGGCCTTGGGGTGATGCGAAGAATTAAAAATCTAGTCCCAAAAAATATCCTGAAAATGATTTATTTTTCTATATTTTACCCATATATTAGCTACGGATGCTCTATATGGGCAAGTAATTTTGTTACATGTTTCAAAAGAGTACAAAACTTCAAAATAGAGCTGTAAAATTATTATCTGAATTTGATGATTCTGATGAGGTTCCTGCTTATGAGCATTTTAAAAAGAATAAGTTAATGGATGTATCTAAAATTCGAGATTACCAAGTCGCGATTTTCTCGTATAAATATTTGAATCAGCTGCTCACCCCTGCTTTTGAAAATATTTTTACTTTTAATAGAGACCTTCATGATCATAATACAAGAAAAGCTGATGACTTAACTCATGAGTTTAGGAGCACCACTCGGGCATCTTTTGTGATTCGCCATTATAGTCCCCATGTTTGGAATATATTGCCCGAGTGTGTGAAAAATGCGCCTAGTCTTCCGGCTTTCAAGTCACGGGCAAAGAAGTTTCTTTTATCTCGTGAGTGAATTTGGTGTTATGCCCACTCCAGGTTGTCATTCTATTTAAGGTATTTCCCCGATTTAGCTTGCTTTTTTTCTTTTTTCTTTTTTTTTCTATCTACTTCTTGTCTTTTCCTCTTTCTCTCTTTTTTCCTTTATTCCTTCATCAGATAATTTTCTTGTGTGTTGAGTAGCAAGGTATGAATGTTATTTCAATTACCTGAGAGTGATAACCTCGCTTGCCCTTTCAAGCTTATTGTCTTTCTTGGCAGGCGAAAGGCGAATAGTGTTTGTTTTCTTTTTTAATAAATGTATATCTCTCAAAATATCTCTCAAGATTGGAGAGCGACTAACGCCCACTCACGCCCACCATTTTCCCAAACACATCCAACATCCAATCAAAATTTTGAGATATCCATTTTGTTCAAAGTAGTTGAAAGTTCTGGAAATTAGGTCTTTTATGATGATAACCCCCTCAGAACCCTCAGTGCAAGGGTTGTAAGTTATGCCCTGGGGGCATATAAGGTTCATATACAAAGTTGTTTTAGAAATTTGAAAAAGGCCTCATTTGATTGGAAATTGAAATTGCCGTTTTTAATAGTCGAAAGTGAGTGGAGAGTAATTAAACCCCCCTCTCACGCCC
The DNA here is from genome assembly GCA_029168905.1 of Artemia sp. Kazakhstan ARC1039. Classification (NCBI taxonomy): domain Eukaryota; kingdom Metazoa; phylum Arthropoda; class Branchiopoda; order Anostraca; family Artemiidae; genus Artemia; species Artemia sp. Kazakhstan ARC1039. The sequence continues at coordinate 3,645 of JAQQPU010007761.1, forward strand.
ACCATTTCCCAAAAAACATTCAATCAAAGTTTAGAGATAGCCATTTTGTTCAACCTAGTTGAAAGTTCTGGAAATTATGTATTGAAGGATGACAAACCCCCCAGAGCCCCCTGGGCAAAGGTTGCGAATTATGCCCTGGGGGCATATAAGGTTTTTATAGATAGAGTTATTGTAAAACTTCAAAAGGGGCTCATTCAATTGGAAATTGAGAGGGCCAGTGCCCTTTTTAATAGTCGAAAGTGATTGGAGGGTAACTAACCCCTCTCTCACGCCCACCATTCCTCCAAACACATCCGATCAAAATTTTAAGATAGCAATTTTGTTCAACGTAGTAGAAAGTTCTGGAAATTAGGTCTTTGAGAATGATAATCCCCCCGCCCCAGCACTCAGGGCAAGGGTTGTAAGTATTGCCCTGGGGGCATATAAGGTTTTTATTGAAAGTGTTGTCGTAGAAACTTCAAAAGGGCTCATTTGATTGGAAATTGAAAGGGCTTGTGCCATTTTTAATAGTTGAAAGTGATTGGAGAGTGACTAACGCCACTCTCACGCCCACCATTTCCCCAAACAAATCCAATCAAAATTTTGAGATAGCAATTTTGTTTAACGTAGTTGAAAGTTCTGTAAATTAGGTCTTAGAGGATGACAGCCACCCTAGCAGCCCTTAGGGTAACGGTTGTAATTTATGCCCTGGGGGCATATAAGGTGTTTATAGAAAGCGTTGTCGTTTCAAAAAGAGCTCATTCGATTGGAAATCGAAAGGCCTAGTGCACTTTTTAATAGTCGAAAGTGATTGGAAGGCTTGACATTTTTATAGTAAAGATCGATATGGGTGTAATGTATTATTTTTTTTGTTGTTGTTGTAGTTTAGACCAGGGCACTTCGTATCGAAAGAATTGTCGTGGGAACTTTGAAAAGGGCTCATTCGATTGAAAATAGAAAGGGCTGATGCCCTTTTTAATATTCGAAAGTGAAGGGCAACTAATCCCCCTCCCACGCCCACCCTCCTGTTTGCCCATTGAGTTTACAAAATAAATGTTGCCTTAAGAATAAATCAAAATGCACTGTGTTAATGCTAATTCCCAATAAGGCATCTCAGCAGTACCCCAAGAACGACTGATGGTATCATGTTCAAAGTTTCAGGGATACCTCTGCTCTTAAAATTTAACCAAGTCAAAATAGCGTAAGTGCATCCAAGCTATCAAAGAAAGTTAACTTAAAAATTTACTTTTGTTGTTAAAAATTGCTGAAAATTTTTCTCCAGCATACAAATAGCAGGCCAAACTATAAAGTCTTTAAAAAAACGAAAAGATTTAAAGTATTATTTTCTTTTTCCCTGGAAAGACCATGCCAATATAAAACCAACAGAAATTAATTTAAAAAAAATTTTCAACAAAATAATTTTTTCAAAGAAAAGTAAAGAACTCCATTAAAAAAAAAATGAGCAAGAATAAAATCCAATAATCTACCAAGCGGGAAACTACTACAAATCATCATCGATAAATAAATAAAACCCAAAACGAACAAAAATTACAATAAATAACCGAGTCAAACTTAAAACGAGCAGAAATTAATATAAGTTGGGCTCAAAACCCCCAATTCCTTCCCAAGGCCAGGACAAAATTTGCACTCTACTGAAAAAAATACAAATGAATGTGCATTGTCAGTTTAATATACATATACTGATATTTAGTAATCAAAATGTTAATGTTTTGGGTTTCATTTATTTATTAATACTGATTTGCGGTAGTTGTATGCTTGGTAGATTAAATGATTCTGTTTTTGTTCATTTTTGGTTTAATGGAGTGCTTTACTTTTTTTTGAAAAACTTATTTTGTGCAAAAAGTCTTTTTGATTAGTTATAAAAAAAGATGGAGGGAGCAGTGAAGATGGTAAAAGTAGAATAGCCAACGCTCAGGGTGTTTTTTCACAGTTAAAAAAAGTTTGGAAGAATAGGAAGATAAGTCTGCACACCAAGAATATTACAAGCTACAGTGATGACAATTATGGTCAAATATGGCTCTGAAGCATGGGCGTTCCGAAGAGCGGATGAAGATTTGCTAGATGTTTTCCACAGAAATTGCTTAAGGATTGTTCTGGATACCCGGCTGACTGACCGTATTTCAAACAATAGGCTGTACGAAAAATGTGGTTCAATATTGCTCTCTAGGACTATAATGAAAGAAAGGTTGAGGTGGCTAGGGCGCGTTGTGCGGATTAAGGATGACAGATTGCCCAAGATTGTTCTTTTCGGCCAACCGTCTAGGGCTAAAACGAAAGCAGGTCGTCCTCGTCTGGGGTGGGAGGACGTCATAGAGAAAGATTTAAAGAAAATGGGAACTTCGTGGGAGGGTGTAAAAAGGGAGGCTTTGAATAGATTGGGATGAAGGAGGAGCGTTCGTAGCTGTGTTTGCCTTAGGCGGCTTGGTGCTGCGGTGAGTTTTTAGTAGTAGTATTTAGATGTATACTCAGAGTATAGCACACCCATTGCCCTGAAGGGTGGGGGGAGGGGTTCATCCTCAAAGACTTAATTTCCAGGACTTTCAACTACATTGAACAAAATGGCTACCTCAAAATTTTGATTGGATCTGTTTGGTGTAATGGTTGGCGTGAGAGGGGGGTTAGTTGCCCTCCAATAAATTTTGACTATTAAAAAGGGCACTATCACTTTAATTTCCAATCGAATGAGCCGTTTTTGAAGTTTCTACAGCAACGCTTTCTATAAAAACCTTATATGCCTCCAGGGCATAACTTACAGCCCTTGCCTAGAGGGCTTTAGGGGGAGTGTCATCCTCAAAAACATAATATACGGACCTTTCAACTATGTTGAACAAAATGCCTATCTCAAAATTTTGATTGGATGTGTTTGGGGAAATAGTGGGCGGGAGAGGGGGGTTAGTTGCCCTCCAATCACTGTCGACAATTAAAAAGGGCACTAGCCCTTTCAATTTAAAATTGAATGAGCCCTTTTTGGAGTTTCTACGACAATGCTTTTTATAAAAACATTATATGCCATCAGGGCAGAACTTACAACCCTTGCCTTTGGGTGGGGGGTGTCATCCTCAAAGACCTAATTTCCAGAACTTTCAACTAAGTTGAAAAAAAGGCTGTCTCAAAATTTTTATTGGACGTATTTGGGGAAAAGGTGGTAGTGAGAGAGGGGTTAGTTGCCCTCCAATCACTCTAGACTATTAAAAAGGCACTAGTTCTTTCTATTTCCAATTGAATGAGCCGTTTTTGAAGTTTCTACCACAGCACTTTCTAGAAAAACCTTATATGCCCCAGGGCATAACTTACAACCCTTGCCCTGAGGGCTCTGGGGTGGGTTGTCATCCTCAAAGACATAATTGTCAGACCTTTCAGCTACGTTTAACTAAATGGCTATCTCAAAATTTTGATTGGATGTAATTGGGGAAATGGTGGGCGTGGGGGGGATGTTATTTGCCCTCCAATCACTTTCTACTGTAAAAATGGAACAAGCCCTTTCAATTTCCAATCGAATGAGCCCTTTTCGAAGTTTCTAAGACAACTCCATCGATACTAAGTGCCCTGGTCTAAAAGGTTTTATTTATTTATTGATGGTGATTTGTGGTAGTTTTACACTTGGAAGATTATTTGACTTCATTTATGCTTATTTTTGGTTTAATGGAGTTCTTTCCTTTGGTTTTGAAAACCTTTCTTTGTTCAAAACGTTTTTCAAATAACTCAAAATTAAGAAGGCAAATGCAGAAGCGTTGCATAATGTTAACTTACGACGTGAAACTCCAGTGTGAAAGCATTATTACGCGTCTAATATTATTATTATTTTTTTTAAATGGGAAATTATTATTATTTTTTTTTTCACCCATCAATACAAACAAAAGCGACGGAGTATACAAAGAAAATGAAAGAAAATTAAACTTGTATGAAAACAGAACTGAGGTACAAACTTCTACACACTGCTATTTACACAAGCTTCAAGAAAACTATATACGGTCAACAATAGAACAGAGAACAATAAAACAGAGAACAATATTACGGTAAATACATTTACTATTGTGGCAAAATCATCTTCCATGGATGGTTGTTTAATCTATTATAAAACATGTTATTTGTTTTTCATTTGCTTATGTAGGGTCTGCTAGTTTATACTCGTTGATGAGGTGCGTGTTGTGTGTCCATGGAGGGAGTCTTAATAGGTATTTTGCATATTTGAAAAATGTTGACCTGGGTTTTTTGCCTAGAGGTTCGAGAAACTATTCGCCAAAATTGACTAAGATAAAGGAAATGGGGAAGAACAAGTGCAGTATACAGTCGCGCAAGGATGCAACAGTTAAGGCTAAACTTTTTAGCAACAAGTCAGCTATAAGCGGAGCATACTCGTCTTTCAAAATGCTGTGTGAGCAGGGTTCTTGTGTGTTTTAGAGTCTGACCTATCGGGAGCCTTAGATAAATTATGTATTTAGCTGGTGTTACTGCTGTGCTTCCGAGTTGAATCGACTGGGGCATACGTCCCTCTGGCCAATTGAATAGTAGGACTTCCAACTTAGAAGCATTGTATTCCAGACCGATCTGTGTACACTGAGCTATTAACGTGCTAAAATCTTTCTGAATCCCACTCAGCTGTCGAGCAAGGTTCAATATGTCATCCGCAAAACAAATCATAGAGAGATCAATGCTGCTTAGGACACACGTAGTCACATGATTTTCTTGCGCTGAGATGACACTGTTATTAAATGCAGGCGCTGATGTAGGAGCACCTTGTCGGGCACATTTTAGAACTGGAACTATAACTTTCATCTTTTCATTTCCCCCTACCCAAATCTAAGCTCCACCTCAAGGTGGTCATACATGTCTTTTAGTGGTAATACCACGTCGCGCTGAACGCCACGTTTTGCAATATCGAGGATAATCTAATCGTGTATTAGTGAATCGAATGCTCTTCTTATATCATACATACCAAGCGCAATCGACTCGCCAGAATTATCCGCATCGACTAGAACAGAGACAGCTGCACTTAGTACATGCTCGCACCCCAGCCCATGCTGAAATCCAAATTGGTATGGTGGTGTGTAACACTTAATATTAATTTCTTGTATAATCAAGAGTTCAAAAATCTTGCAAAAAGTTGTAGAAGCAGTGATTGGTGTGGTTTACCTTTTTTTTGGCACGGGGATAAGACTCCCGGAACAAAATGTACTGGGAACCAACGCCTGGGCCAAAATCATTTTGTAAAGTAGTGTGAGGTGTTGAATGAGCATTGGTGAAGGATTTTGGTGCAGTGCAGATATTCTGTCTATACCTTTCGATTTTTCTTTTTAAGGTGTTGGAGAGCATCTCTGAAATGACTAGCTGATACAACAAAATCCGTGCGTCTCATATTATACTGAAGTGAATTATCCAAATCCTGCTTATGTTTTGCTGTTTTTGCGGGGCAGGGTGATGAAAACTCATGTGCATAATGTTCCTTCCATGTTTCTTTAGGGATTGACAAGGTACTAATTTCTGGCATCCTATCTTGAAACGATCTGCATACGCTATTAGGATTCTGCAAAGCGGCATCAGACGACTTGCTAATAAGATTAGCGCGGTGACTTGCGAGTTCCTTAGCAAATTTTCTTTTCGTAAGCAATCTGATATCGTTCACAATTTCAGTCCTCGGCTGCCCACAATCGTTCCACACTGAGAGCCAGAATTTTGCTCTATCACAAGCTTCGACCAGAGCAAGATTCTGAGACCATCCCTGAACTTGTATACCAATTTTTATTCTTTTTGTCGGAACTGCAGTCTCTTCAGCGGCCAGGAGTGCATGAGATATCTGGGCACAATATATGCTAAGCTGAAGTCACACTTCATCATTAGGTGCTGCAAGATCACCTGGATTCATTAGCAGATTATATGGGACTTTTATTTTATGTTAAATCCTATCTCTCACCTCAGCATATACATCAGAGTTAATTTTATTCCAATCCTTTATCTCAACCCATTTTTTTTTTTTTTTTTTTTGGTGCCGACAGGGGTGTATGCTTAGCCGGGTTTGTGTTAGGAGAACCACAAGGTGTTTTTATTTTGAACCCAATCAGGAAGTGGTCAGAGGAGTAAGTTGTACCGTGTACTGTAATGTGTGTGGGGTTCAGCTGTTTGAAACAAATTGCGTTGCCCAGGTATAAGGTGTGTCTGGTGAAATGTATATAAGTGAAATCTTTATTTTTAACTAGCACAGTCAACAAATCATCTGGAAGGCCATGAATGATACTCTCACGAGCTCCCAGGCCGGGATCTGCTTCATTGGAGGGCTCCGCGCTAACCCCGCAATTAAAATTCCCAAGTACTGCTGCCAGGAGCTTCTTAGAACGATTACATGAAGGCAATCAGACAACTTAGCGACACTTCGAGCAAATATACAATCAGAACAATCATTATGGTAATCAGTCAGTAAATGTACATTAATAGCTACACAACTATACACCTGGGCAGCAAGTATATTCTGCGATGTGAAAAATCCCTTCGATTCAATATCTTTCGTCACATACGTTGCAAGCCCACCGGAGGGCCTAGCCAGTGTTTGTTTACGCTCAGCGGGGATTGCATGCATCACATGGGTAGGAAAAATGTCAAGCTGATTCACAGTTATAGGAATCGAAAAATGTTCTTGGATACAAACAACACCAGTTGTCTTCAAAAATTCACATATTACCGGGTGTCTTTCAGCAAAATTGCCATTAATGTTCCAGGATATCAAATTCACTGTACTAATGAATGAGCAACTTTCATTGTAAACTTAGCGGGCTTATTCACCGGGCACTGTACACTATAACAGGTATGACCTCTCACATTGCAATTTAAACAGACTGCCGGCTCTTTACATTTACTATCGCGGTCAGAGACGTGCCCTGTCGATCCACACTGAGAGCATTTGGGCTGTTTTGTGCAGTCTGCGGCTAAGTGACCGACTGTATGACACTTATAGCATCTTCTAGGTAGGAATATGAATTCATCGGCTGGTAGCCTCTCATAGTGCACTTTCACAGATTCCCGAAGGAAGGTCTCAAGTTCATTTCGGGACTCAAAGAATATCTTGTAAATTCTAGATTTTCCACACTGTAGTATTTTTGTTGAGTTTGGAATTGGTGCTTTCAGTGAATCATCATCATGGTCTTCTGGAACTTTCTTCAAGACGCCTATATGGCTCGGTGAGTGAACAGTGGCCGAGACACCGCTTGGATTGTTCTTCAGAGCTGCAGCCATTGCCTCAGCTGTTTTTTTAGATTTGACCACCAGCTTCCAGTCAGTCTTGGATTTTCGAATTTTACTTATTTCAGTACTATCAGGGCAAACGTTGTCTATGAAGTCCTTTCTTGCAGCAGGTGTATCCAGGTCCGCAGGCAGATTTTTTCAGAACAACAGCATAGCTAGGTCTATCTACTGGTTTACTTCCTGGAATCCGGGGTATAGGCTTATTTTGAGCCATTTCATACACTTCATTTACTTTTCTCCTAATCTCATTCAGGTGAGAAATGGCGGTAGCAGAGGTACTTTCACTTACTGCGGGCACTGATCAGGGAGAGAGAATGGCAAATATTGGGATTATTCACTTGTCACGACTTGCTGCTTGTACAAACCACCTGCAAATGTCTATTACATTTTCTTCCTCCTTTTTCGTGTGCTTTACAAGACGGCTCTCAATTTTCAGCTCTTTATGAAGCAGCATCTTCGCCTCTAGTATGTCCTCAAACGGGAAGAAGCTCTCTACAGACGCGATAATTGCTTCTACTTTTTCTCCTGCATCCGTCGATCGCAAAATATGATTTAGAACAGGACTGAAAATCACCTTCGGAGATGCAACGGTGACGCTTTGTTCATCCATTTGAGCAACCAGAGTAAAATACACTAGGCGGTTTTTGGTTTCGCCCAAAAAAACAAAAAAAAACTACAGCATCTTTTGGCGCGCTCGTTTTTGACGTATTCAGAAGAACTGGCAACACTGCGCAGCGCGAAATTTTTACGTGCCACGCGGCTTCCGGTGGAATGTATATTGAATTCAGGGTACTAAGCTTGACTTTGTCCTGAGGGAATGGCCAGTTGCTACGGAATGTCACTCGATATTGTTACTCCTACCTTAGAGTTGATCGTTTTGGACGAATTATTCCAGATGATTACTAATTTGAGACGAAAATCACAAAAGAAACTGTGATTAAAAATATACCATATCGCAAACTTTGTACTTTCTAAGATAAGTCTGTTTCGATAACGGGGGGGGAGGTCTCTACAGGGAGACCCAGAGTTGGGATAAATTAGATTAATTAAAGAAAAAAAAGAAATGGACATTTATGTGGTAACCAGAGCCAAAAGGCCTCAACTAAGTGGGTTTTTGAAAGTTTCACAACCGCTAGCCCCACTCCACATAAAGAGAGAGGGAGGGGCCATTTTTGGAAACCGTACATTACACGGTTTTTTTCTATGAGGTCGCTCGCAAAGTCACGAAATCAACCATGTGATTGTAATTCGTAACATATTTAGCCCTGTTACTGCGGGCCCCGGTAGGCACGGTTTTGCACTTTTTTCTACCACTATTTTGTTCTGAAACTATCATAGCACATCCATCAGTGCCTATGCTCACACAATTTTTTTTCATTCTAGCCTAAGAGATCGAAGTCAATACAAAATTTCTAAGCGTTTCCCATTATCAGTTCGAATTTCTAACGCTATACGAGTAACATGTTTCGTGTAGGTCCAAAAAAGCAACGAAATCCTCAGAATTGTAATTGTAGCAAAGGGCAATATTTAGTTGTGGCTTGCGTGACACATCTGTTGTTTCATTAACAATCAGAGCGTACAACTTGACATAATGAACTCTCCAAGAATTTCTTTAAGAATCTCTTTGGCACAACATTCAATTAATTCTAAATTTTTTTTTTTTGCTTATATAAGTAGCATTTGCACCTGAGCTTTCCGAATGTAAGTGTTGTCACCACTACTTAGACGGTACCTTAAAAGTTCTCCAAAGTTCCCTTTGTTTGTTGACGGGCCCTTCTCTGCCGAAAAGGAAATATTAGAAGGAAATATTTGCCTGCGTCAACAGAATCGCCGTGGTACTAACTATTTTCATGAGACAACAATTCGTCATCTTTTCGAGGTAGCTTAGCAGAAGTCATGAGGGGCTTCTTTACCAACTTTTGCAGTTGATTAAGGCCTCCAACCCCTGGAGGTTAAACAAAACACAATTTACATAATAATCCCCTGATCTTATTTGAGGATACTAGCCAATGGAATTTTTCCAAGTGAGTACGATTGAAAAATCTCTTTTTGTTCCTGTCCTGCTTCTTGTGAACTCAACAGGGGTAGGAATAGATTGCGGAGTCTGAGGGCTCTGAAGCAATTGATATTTTTTGCGATCCTCCAGTTTTTCAATTCTTTCGATGGTACTTGTCTGTTATAGCGCCTATGTTATAGCGCCTATCTATATTGAAGCTAAGTAGAACCGGTTTTCCTTTAGTTTGCAATCTGTATTGAAAGAAAATAATCTCTGATCATGGATGTTAAAATGAAAATTTGGGATTTGCCATTTTGTCAACCCAAAAAACAGGCGTATCTACCCAACAAGTAAAAAGAATGTGAGGCTCCGCAAACTGGATAAATAAACGGTACCAAGGTACAGCCCGTCGCCACCTGAAATCTAGCGGAGTACATGTGGCGTGTGGCAGTGAGGTCAGAAGTCAAAGATCTTTTAAACGTGATTCTTAATGACGTCAGTGCATTCTGGGCGACCTGCATTCTATAAGTTTCTTCTGTAGTTTACATAATGTTTTTAATAGAATATTATATATTCATCATATTTTGTGATATTTCATTAGGAATGACTGTCAGAGAAACAGGTTCTACTTAGCTTCTATATACATAGGCGCTATAACATAGGTGCTATAACAGACAAGTACCCTATCCATAAAGCGTCTGATATCATTTTTGCAGAAGTTGCTTATATTTTAGATGTTTGTGTTAGGCTTGGGGCCACACACTTCAATTTTTGCTAATGAATCACCACCGATATCACCATTTGTCACAGCGCTGGAATAACCGTCAACCCTGAAATTCTCATTATTTATATCTTCATTTAGATGTAGATCTTCCGCTTGCCTAGATTTTGAACCAACAAAGTTGGGTACTGTTGCATTATGCGGACACCGCGAAAGAAGTCAAGTTTGGTTAATGCTGAAATAAAATAGGATGAATATGTAATAGTTTAAAAACAAATTTGGGCTATATATTTGCATATTAGGGGGGGGGGGGGTAAAGCATAGCATATATTAAATACATAACCTAACCTAGGTACCTCCTTCCCCCTAAACCCCCAAAAACAACAGTTTAAATATCGTAAACGCAATGAAAACCATGCTTTGCATTCTGTGTCTCTATAGCGGTCTCTTGCAAATAACCTGTTTGGCGGGTCTCTTGTTTCCTTGATACAGTATATAGCAGTGTCCGCATAATGCAACAGTACCCAAATTTGTCTTTAATTGACTGCTTTCTTCGCTTTGACCTCATAATTGGTTAATATCATTATCAAAAATCGTATACCTTTCCAATTCTTCTGGGATCGCGACTAACCCTAAGACGTGTCTGTTATTGCAGTCATTTTAAGAAATTACTTATCTATGGAAAAAGAAAAAGTTTTTTACGAGTACACGGTTTGAAGTTTCGAAGTTCTGCAAGAAGACAAGCTACAAAACGCTTTGTAAGCTCAGGTGACACAAAACACTATGAACAGTTCTATAATGACTTGAGGAAGGCAGATCAAATGTAGTTATATCCTTTTCTGGGATGCCAAATGGACACTTTTAGTGGCTTTTGGACACTTTTTCACTCTGAGGAACACCGGGACACTATTGGGTCAAAAAAGGTGGCTTTTTGAAAAAAGGGACACTTTTTGGACATTTTTCCAAATCAATAAACCAAATGTCTTTATTTTCTTCTTTTTTTATAAATACGACTGCTTTTAATTTATAATTTACTTTTAAGCTAATCTTGGGGATTTTTCTTAGATGTTTTTGCGCCCTGCACGAACACCGGACCGGAATACGAAGGAAGAATTAAAGCGAAGCCTATTATTCGAAAGAAGAATAGTCAATAGAGTTTGTTTTTATCCATTTGAATCAGTTGACAGTGTTTACACCTCAATTGATTGATTAATATACGGTAAGAAATCAGGTTGTTCTTATCAGGGGTAGCTAATCTGCACCTTTACTAATAAAATTAATTTCTGTCAAGTAAATAAAATGAGAAGAAGCAAGTTTGAATAAAATGACAATTATGTTTGGATTTTCCCAAATTTATTTTACCTTCCTTTTGGAGTCCTTCTGCTCCTTATTCGATTGATTATCATCCTAGCTTGCCTAGTTGCTTCTCTTTTGCTGCATGGTGAACTTTTAAAAAGGTATGGTGTACTTCTGTCATTGTGATTATAGTATCTTAGTATTAATAAATGCTAATCTGCACGTTTACTACTAAAATCAATTTCTGTCAAGTAAATAAAATGAGAAGAAGACAGTTTGAATAAAATGACAATTATGTTTGGATTTTCCCAAAAATTTATCAGCAGCCTGTGAATCTGAAAGATCCGCCCAAAAAATTATGTCATAGCTACAAATTAATGATGCCTGGATTACTGAATCCTCTCAAGCTGGTTGGTTATATATCTTGTAACAAATGCTCAATTTCTCACTGGAGGTCATGAGCATATTTATGGAGAGAAGAGAGGCTAGACCAATAGTAAATTTTAGGCTTCCATTTTTCAAATATTCTGTTAGATTTTCCTTAATTTCTATTTTCGATCTCAGTTCTATTGTGTACCAGAAAACAGAGAACAGCAAAGAAAAATATGTTGTTTGTCAAAGAAGAAACCTGAGAATAGAACTATGACCAGAAATTGAAAACCAACCTATTGTTTAGTGAGTGATAGGATTTCTGGAATCTCCAGCACTTCTCTGCCGAAAAAATTTTATCCACCTGATGACTTATATTAAATGAGAAAAGCATTTTGTTGGCATATACATTTCCCCCCCCCCCTGGGAATTGGTTAGTTACTCTGGCCACTGCCCATTTACCCAAGAATGTCTATTCTATTTTCTGTTAGGCTTTAGCTAAGACAATCTATTAAACAGTTGGATTGGAAGTTTCTCTCATTTAATTCTTCTTTAATAAAAGAAAAATTACAGCCCCTCAACCAATGCAGTATAGTTTTCTTTAAATTAACAAGCCTTTTACTGAAAAATAATCCGAAAAAAATAATACTGAATATGCAGTAGACTTGGTTTCCCATATAAAGATTATCTCTATGTTGTTTTCTTTTGTTCTTCTTCAAAAAGTTTTAGGAAGGGACTGTTATATTCAGATAGAGGATTGAATTCTGAATAAATGCTATGTTAATTTCTTAGCTATCTCATTGTGGTCCTATATTATAAAATTATACAGACTTCCGGTAAAATATGAAAGGCTAAAGATGTGTATCTGAGAGCATATTTGAATGCTAAATACTATGCTTAAAACATCTTGAAAATCACATATTACTGTGATTCATTGTTTTTTGTAATTCATAACATTGTCTTTTTCTTTTCACCAAAATTGCCTTTTTCAGTCTGACTAAATTCAGTAATCTTGTAAATCATGAATTTGCCAAAGCAGCTCATTTTTCAGGGTGCTTATGTAAAAACTGGACCAGAATAGACATATGAAAAAAGGAGCTGATTTAACTATATATGGTCAGTGTAAAAGAAAATTTTTTTTAGGTGCCATGAGTGAAAATTCAAAGAAAAAACAACAGAGCATTGGTGACTTCTTTTTGAAACCCATAACAAGACCCCAAACCTCAACCTCAATACCACAAACCTCTGAAGCAGTTGATGATGTTGGTTCTAGATGCGGTACCAGTGGAAGCCTGGGAAAAGTCCCTGGTGCAAAACAAAAACCAAGTGGAGATAATAGGGACCAAAGAAAAGAAGGATCACCCAAAACCAACATATTAAATATTGTCGGTGATAATCGAAAGAAAGCTACACCTCTGGCTGTGCATTGTACCAAAAGCAAGAAATTTCACATTATGCCCATAAGAATAGGTGATGGTTTTAATTTTGACTCAAGCAGCGATGAAAGTGATAATGCACCAGAAGAGCTGTTGGCTGGTACTGTTGATATTGCAGATAAAACAGGCGGTGATACTAAACATAAGAGGAAGAAAGCAGGACCAAAAAAGCAGGAGTTTGAAGTAGTAGTTGATACTTCTGATACTGGTTTGAGCAGTTCTGAAAGTGAGCTAGAAGAGCTGGTCGGTACTGTTGGTGATGTAGACAAGTCAAAAAAGGGTGCTGGTTCTAAACGTAAAAAATCACAAGTAGCACAAAGAAAACGAAGTTTTGTTTGTTCGTGGGAACAAGATGAAAAGATGAAACATTTCATAATTGTCCAGAATTTCATATTCATACCTAGACGGTGTTTCAGATGCCATCAGCGAGGACATTTTGCTGCTGATTGTAAGAACGCAGAACTGTGCTCTCGCTGTGGTTCCTCTGAGCACTCTTCCACAAGGGATAATCCATGTGTTCGGAACATGTTTTGCATTACATGTAAAGAGTTTAATCACACATGTTACAGTATCAAATGCCCTGGCAACGCTCAAACAGATAAACGGGCAGCTAAGTAGATTAATGGATATTCGTTTTCTCTCTTGGAACATTAATGGTGGTCTTATAAAAAAAAAACCTATTCTTGAAAATATACTTCATAATCATGATATTCTTTGTTTGCAGGAACATTTCCTGACCAACCACAGCCTTAGTTTACTTGACATTAGTTCCACTTTCAAAACTTTCTCGGTTCCAGCTAAACGTAGTGCCTCTAAAGGCAGAGCTTCCGGTGGTATTGCTACTTATGTAGCATCGAATCTTAATTCTAGTGTTTTCTTTTCTTGTGATAGTTTTTTAGCTGTTCGAGTAGTTGAGTGCGTAATAATAAATGTGTATTTACCCACAGATTACAAAGATGAAGATTCGGAGAGAGATTTCGCTTTGGCAGTTAGTAAACTTAGCTCTTGTCTTCGTGATGTCCTTAAACTGAAAATCCCGTGTTTGATCGTAGGTGATTTTAATTGTGATTTAAACTGCGGGTTGTCTTCAGCTTCTATCCGTGCTTCTTTACTATTAGGAATATTTGGTGATGATTTTAAAGTTCAACAGAAATCTGCTCAGTTTACTTACATTCATTCTTCCTCTTGCACATCTAACCTCGACCATGTTGTGTCATATAACCTTGATATACCTTGTGTTGAGGTAGTTTCCAATTTTCAAGTTTCAGACCATCTTCCTATTGCTTCTAGTTTCAAACGAGAAGCTTCTCAGATTCCAGTGTTACAGGCTTATACTGTTCACCGGCACAGGTGGTATACTTCTCGCGATTGGAATAAAATTGACACATCTCAGTACATCGAAATTTCAGATAGTATCCTAAACAAGATCCGAGTTCCATTTCATCTTCTGCAAAAGTCTTCTAATAAAGACATTAATGAGGTTAGATTAACTCCTGATATATATTCCGCAGAAATCTGCCATGCACTTTTGTGTGCTGAAAAAAGGGCAGTTCCTCTTAAAAAAATACGTGTTGGTACCCAAGTTCCCGGGTGGTCAGGAAATCTAGTGTTGTCTGAAGCTTGTGACCGTGCTAAATTTTGGTATAAATTATGGAGAGATTGCCTATGCCCCCGTCAAGGAATAGTCAATGAATTGAGAAAAATGACAAAAAAACGTTTTGCTAAGGAACTTGCCCTTCATCGATCTAAAATGCAGACACTTTATTCCGAGAAGGTCAGGAATTCACCTGATCTTCTGTGGAAGCTATTACCCCGTACTATCTCCTCCAATTTGCCAGACCCGAATGACATTCCATTGTCCGAGTGGATATCCCATTTTTCAAATGAATTTTCTGAGCCTGATCCTGTTTTAGAGTCACAATTTTGTGACGAGCTCTGCAAATTCATTGATGAATCTCCTGACCTTGATTTTGTTGTTACTTGTGACGCTGTTATAAAAGCCATTTCCCAACTTAAAAAGAAAGCGTCTTGTGGGATAGATAAGGTGAGCACTCTACACATCATTAATGGAAGTTATCTATTGGTGCGTCACCTCAGCCTTCTCATGCAAATAATATTTGTTACAGGTATTGTTCCATCCTCGTTCTGCATTGGTGATCTGTCTCCGATTCCCAAAAAAGGGAAATCTGAGCTGCAATGTTCCTCTTTCCGTCCCATCACCGTATCTACTACGACATGCAAACTTTTCGAGCTTCTTTTTCTTGATGAGTTAAGACAAAAATGTTACGTTCCTCCATATCAGTTCGGTTTTCAGGCTTATCTTGGCTGTTCTCATGCTCTTACAGCAGTTTTTACTGCCCTCGCCGACGCTGAATCTTCGGGAGAAAGTATGATCCTCGCCGGACATGACGTTAGACGAGCGTTCGACTCCTTAATTCATTCGTCCATGCTTCTTCATATGGCAAGGCGAGGCGTAAACCGATCAGTTGTCCGTGTTCTCAGGGATTTATATAGGAACCTAAAAGTGCGTTTAAAACTTCCATCCCGTTTTTCCCTGCAGTCGGCTCTTCATCCTTCCCTATATAATTGCATTAATTCTCGTGTGAGGCCAAACTCTTCGATTCCCTCGAATATGCTTGTGAATCTTCAATACCCCATCCTCGTTAAGAAAGGGACTAGACAGGGAGCTATCACTTCCCCTACCCTGTTCAATAATAGTGTCCTAGAAGCGCAGGCAAAGTGTCTTCCTTCATGCATTCTTGGGAGAATAGATATGTCTCTTATTTGTTATGCTGATGACATCCTGAATCTCAGCCGTACGATCCAGCGCATTGAGCAGAATTTCAAAATCCTCAAAGATGAATATTCAAAAATCGGTCTGTCTTTTAATCCTGAGAAATCCGAAGTAATCCTTTTCAATTGGCGAAATCCCTCTACTCCTCTTATAAATATCGACGGTTCTCTTGTTAAACCCTCAGACCATATTACATACCTGGGCCTCCCAATTGGCACATCTATAGGCCACACACGTCGTTTGCTGATTTCTCACGTTGAGCGTAAAATTAGCATTTCTTACGCTGTAATCGTAAAAAGCAAACTACGTTTCAACCGTTATATTCTAGCATCCATTTACAACGCCACAGCCCTTCCTCATCTGCTTTACATTGCTCCTTTCTGGAGATTCTTTACAGTTACAGATAAAAAGCACCTACGATCAATCTTCTTCAGATTTGCTAAATATCTTCTACATTTGCCCCCTTGGACAAGAAACCGTAAAATTATTCATTTGTATAAGCTAGCTGACCCTAATATTAGCATTAATAAATCTCTATCCCGTTTTCAAAGTAAGTTTAATCATTCATGGTCAACAATTTGTTCACAATAGTTTTTTTTATATTAATGTAATGCATATAGTCACTGTTTGTATTAATGTAATGAAGAGTTTTCTTTTGTCATGTGTTTGAATTTTTAATGTGTGGTTGTGTCCTTCTTTTTCTTTCTTTTTTTTTCTTTTTTTGTTTTCTTTAGTGATTACTCCGTCTATTGTACCTTTTGTACCTTTTTTTGACGGGCAATAAATGAATAATAATAATAATAATAATTTTGTGGTAAGATCACCACATGACGGCAAGAGAGCATGGTGCAAGTTCTGCTGTAAAACTCTGAAGGGTACAAAATACAATATGATTGTTCACAGCCAGAGGGAATCCCACAAAGAGAAGATAAAAATGGACGGAAGTCAGACGCCAATTAACCCCCTTTTTGAGTCTGCATTGCAGAAAAGGCATGCCGTCTCTATGTGCCAAATGCACCTTGTGGCATGGTTTTCTGCTGAGGATATACCTTTTAAGAAAGCTGATTCCTTAACACCGGCTCTAAAGACGTCTGCTCCAGACTCAAATATTCTTCGTCAAGGGAAGCTTAAAAGAACAAAAGTAAAGGGAGTGATTGATGACCTTATGGCTCCGCATGAGTGTCAGACTTTATCGGACCTTCTTACTACTGCACATTATTCGATCATAGTGGACGAGACAACAGACAAGAAATCGGCAAAACCACTTGTCATGATTGCAAAGCACAAGCATCCTGAAACTCTTTTAGTGAAGGAGGAGTTCTTAGGTCTGGTAGAAGTGACTGATGCCTCAAGTGAGGGACAGAAAAAGCTAATACAAACTTATCTCAAAGACATTGGATTTCCATTTTCCAATCTGATGGGGATTGCCAATGACAAAGCATCTGTAAACACCGGGGTTCATGATGGGCTAGGTGCACTGCTTCAGCAATCATTACCGCACCTTTTTACCCTTGAACGCACAAGCCATTCACTTGCGCTGTGTGCTAGCTATGCATCCAAGCTTCTTCCGGACGGATTGGAGCTCTTCATGAAAGATCTTGTAAACTATGTTGCAGGAAGCCCAAAAAGAATCACAGAGCTCAACCAGATACAGGAATTCCTCCAGTCTACACATTACAAATTGTCGCAGATTGCCAATACCTATGGCTTTCTCTAGAGGCAGCTATCAGACGAGTTTTTGAATTATGGTCACCCCTGGTTATCTTTTTTCACAAACATTCAAAGGAACCCTCTGCAAACAAAGGTTTGTTATGATTTTTCTTGCCCGTGGTCTATTTAAGGGCTATTCTGCCGACCCAATTTTAGCTTGAGACTATTTTTTCTCTCCAACTTACCCCGGCTTCGTTGTCTCAGGTACATAGAGGGTTACCGATCAATGGCCTCATCCTTCCTGATCACCGTGAATCAGGGTGTCCACCGGAAGTTTTGAATAGCCTGTAACGATGTTGAAGCGATGTAGCAATTTAGTCTTCCATAGCTTTGATTAAAAGAAACTGGTCAGCAAAATAAACATGCTTATTGCCTTCCAAAAAATAGTGCTCGACTTTGTAGGGGCAAGAAAACATAGGGTGGGCTGGGTTGTTTACTAGGATGCTTACGATTTGGTGAAAGTTCTATCGAGTCTGCGAACGAGAAAAATCTGAGTTGTACTATATTTAGCAAACGTTATAATAGGCTTCCGAATATGATTTCACATAAGTACTCCAATAACACTTACAATCGAAACAAACTGGGGACTCCTTGATCCGGTGGGTATCATGTAATCCCTGTAACGTAAGTACAGTATATACACCGTCAACCCGGAGTATCGACAGCCTGAAAGTTCCTCCTGTCGCTACTTTCTCAACTTTTTATAGTTTCCTTTCGAACCACAATTTTGGGCTTTTGCGTCATTTCCACGTCAAGTTAACTGCGCCACTCGGGTAACTAAATATCCTGAAAAACCCAAAATTTTGCTTATATTAAAATTTGGTTATTTTATACTTCGATCATTTATTAAAGTTTTCTTATTTTAAATTTAGACAATTTATTGATTAGTATCTTACTTATTACAGGTTCAAAAGATAAGGCATCCAAGATTCTAACCTATATGAAAGAACCAACAACGAAGGCATATCTGTACTTTCTGGCTTTCGTACTTGGTAAGGTTAATAGCTTGAACGTACAGTTCAGTTTGAGGACACAATGATCCACACTTTGATAACAAGCTTATGATCAACACTGAAAGTGTCGCTTCTTGAAAGTGAGATGCTTCGTGAAACAAGAACTTTTGAACCGAAGTGATGCTTCTGAGTTGCCCCTTGAGCCCCAAAACTACAAAGATGTGAAAGATATTTTGTTTGGTCCTAACACAGAAGCTTACCTGAATGAAGAAAGAGTCTCTGAGAAAGATGCCAAACTGTTTAAGCTGACGTGCTTGGGATTCTACGTTCAACGGGTGAAGCAGTCGGGAAAGCGGGTCAATCATGAAGATAAGACGTTACAACCGCTCGAGTGCTTAGACCCGAAAGTTGCCGTGAGTGGAACTGTTGAAACGATTAGTCCTTTGACCAGCAGATTTAGAAAACTTCTGGGGAAAAGTCAGAGCGAGATAGAGTCTGCTAGAGACACTCTTGAAGACCAGTGGATGGTCTTGCCAGATTACAAAGAAGAAATGATCCTGAAGTCTGGTGGTGAAGAGCTAGTGTTCTCTCCGTCTTATTTTTTGAAGCTATTGTTAAATTTGAAGAATCCTGACGGCACTCCCAAATTCGTTGAACTATCAAACTTTATGTTGAACTTATGCTGGTTATCTCACTCGAGTGCTGGCGCCGAAAGACAATTTTCTCAATTAACAAACATCAAAACTAAGTTGCGAAATCGGCTGAAAGCGAAAACTGTGGATTCCCTCATGTATGTAAAGCAGCTGGTTACTCGTAGCGCTGCGTCGGTGGATCAGTGGCAGATTCCGCCTATATTATTGAACAACTTCTCGAGGTGGTACTACAAGAATGACGACATGGGCAAGCAAATAGAGAATGAATCCGAACTCGATCCATTTGACTGACCAAATCCTATGCGTCTCATCATTATGCTGAATCATTATAGGTAAGCTGAATCATATGTCTAACTAAATCTTTCCCTTCTTGCGTAATGTAAGGTCAATCCGTACTACAACGTTTGAATGCTTTCTCAGGAAAGCATTCTTGATATTTACTATGGAGCTTATCTTGTATCACTAGATATACTATGGATTACATCAGCCCAATGTTCAGAAGAAATCCAATTGCCAAAATTAAAACTTCCTTTATCTAAAAGGGGACGATAATTTACAGTTTCAATAATATATTTAATCTTAAATGAAGGTAGATATGTCAAATGCACCATATAATGGTAGCTACCACTAGGGGGGGGGGTAGTTCTCGGGGTTCATTATAAAAATCAGTTAAATTTCTGCAAATCAGATCCAGTAGAGTATCACCTTTTGTCGTTAGGAAATAAACTATTTAACTCTGCCATTTTATCTACGTTTAAGCTTTCAGCATTTAGAATTGAAAATGAAGGGAAATGAAAATAACAATTCGGAAATTCTTTTTCTATTGTTTTAGCTGATTTATTCTTTGACTGTGAATGTGACAGGACATTGACCAGGGCAGTTTTTGGAAATCCGTTCTGCTTTAATTTGGTTGGCGTTGCATGAGCTGGTGATCTCAGAATGATAGTTAAATGATATTTTTTCAGCTCGTGGATCTTTTTCTTATGAATACATTAATCTCATTCTTATAAATACATTAACATTTGGATGAAATAACGTTTTACATAGGGGTCTACTAATTTATACTTTATACGGGAAAAGTAAGAGCGTAAATCCGGCCCTGGAGTTAGGAGAAAACCATTTAAAGCCTTTTTTGTCAACAGACCTTTCCAAATCAATCAGGTCCATTTCTAAAGCCATTAATTGCGTCAGCTTAGACTACTGAGTCAGGGAGAGAATTCCAATTGTTTACAGCTTGAATACTCCAAATTTTTGTTCTGATGTTACTCTTCTATTTTCTTATTACGTTTTGTTACTCTTTGCTTCTGATACTCTTTCTATTGAATCTGATGTTACTCTTCTATTTTCTTTCTCATGTTTTTCTTTGATTACCCTTCTCCCCCCTTTCTTGTATCCTATTAGTTCTTTTTGCCCGCAAAGAAAGCATATCTTCATTTCCAACTACCCTTTTCACATCTCAATCCTGAAATGAGATCTTCAATTTTTCTTCATGGAACATCTTCTCCTAGGCTGGTTTCGAGGAAACCAAGAAAGAAGTTTCCGCCTACATCGAAAAGATCGGTTACAACCCAGCATCCGTTGCCTTTGCCCCAATTTCTGGTTGGCACGGAGACTACATTTTTGAGCCATCTGACAGACTTCCATGGTGCAATGGGTGGGTCATTGAGGGATCATCAGATCCCTAATTATGGTTTCTGGTTTGAAATGTATGAAAACCTGAATATCGTAGAAAAAACTTGCGGAAGTCCCTTACAGGCATTATCCTGCTATTAACCTGTCAAATTTAGCCATTATCAACCATTACGTTGTCGAGAGTCGTGGGTCCTGTGGCAAGTCACATGTGATGCCTTTGAACCTTAGGAGAAATACAACTGCGTGGCCATTGCCGCAGTAAACTACTACATAGAGTGCAAAGAAGGCAAGACTGACGGCAAGACCCTCCCAGAGGCTCTTGATGCCATCCAGCCACCCAGCCGCCTAACTGAAAACCCCTTCGTCTTCCTCTTCAGGTGATTCGAAATCGACAATGGCCGTTGTTTGTCTCTAGGAACCAATCTGAGACTTTTCAACCACTTTCAGAGAATGCATTGTTTCCATTTTCAGAGTACTTCCATTTATCAACCGAATAGGAATAGGACCTAAAGTATTAACCAATGTGGTATGCTAGAACTATCAAACCCATCTTTTTCTTCTATCTTATGGTTGACGTTTGTTATCAAGTCGGTCAACTTCAAGGACCCACCTACTGCTGGTGGCAAAGTCACGAAGACCGCTGAGAAGGCTGGAAAGAAGAAGTGAATGGCTATTCCCTGCTGGCGCGTTCCGCGTAAATCTCTTTGGCGTCCAGCCATGTGTATATGGCTATTATTACACAGCTGTCATAGAAAGAAAGAAGTTTCGCAGAAAAGCTGTGTTGCAGCTCAATTTTATTAATAGTCGCTAGCGATTGTTTCTGTTTTATATTCTATACTTTCAGCTGTGATTTTTTGTCAAATGCTGGTCGCCAGTTACAATCGAGTATAACTCAAGCAAATTTATTTCAATCGGACTTGTCTTCTCACTTTTTTAGTTCTCGAAAACGTCATTTTTGCTCAGGGCTACTTCTAAATGTTCAGAAAAGGGCAAGATAGAGGAGCTGTAAGACAATTTTAACCACTTGACCAACCAGTTGGCTGAGTTGTTAAGGCGATCGACGTCTTTTGTTTAACTTTAAAACTATGTAGGTCAAAACAGACATTTCGTTGCTACAGCCGTTCGGACCTTGTCACATCCAAAGATCCTTAATAGCTACCGAAGATCAACGACTCGCATCTTTTTCGAATAACTTATGAAAATGCCGAAGTGAAAATTAATATCTATGATTGGTTCTTTACTTTTCGACTATGATAGGAAGCGGTATCGATAATCGATATAAAATTTCGCTCTGTTGACATTCTCCTGACGATTTTTTTCTGCCATCTCTTCAAATTGAACTAACACTAAACTTAATTTATAGGTAGCGTTAATTTCAAAGCTGGAAATACCTGCAGCACTCATGCAGGTAACAGACCGCTAGGTAGCAGAACTAAGAAGGACGAATTTCACAGGTTTTTCGGCACTTTTTTCACAGGTTTTGAAAATTCATAGTGGTAACCCTGTATATTGGCTAATTATCTAGAGGGACACTAAAATTGTCCTTTTTGGCTGATTTGGCCACTTTTGCCCCTAAAAGTTTTGGCAACCCTGATCCTATTCAAACATGCGCTGATCCAAGCCTTGATTTCGTAATCAAGTCACAGAAATCTAATAATAGAACTTTTTGCCCACACCAAGGGGTTGGGATGTCCCCCGACCCTCTGGATCCGCTACTGCTTAGAGGGAGTAACTTGTGATGCTTGAAGTTAAAGATTTAGCTTGTTTTCAACACTCAGATTCAAGATTTCAGATTCAGATTCAATCGGGTTTAATTAAAACAAATAGAAATAAATAAAAATAAATAAACCTCTCTATGCAAAAAAATGCACTTTGAGTCCCATAAAAAAATAACGATTCCTCCTAATCACGCTTTACGACTCTTGCTTTACTCCTCAACACAACCACATCCCTCAACCATACAAATTCCTCCGCAGAAAATCACACCCGCATCTCGAACATTAGGTATCAACGTTACTATCTAAAGTTTGCATTTAATTATTTTAAGACATAGACATGATAGTTAGTTATGCTAATTTACAGAAGATCAGTATATAAATCTTCTGTCTGCCCAACATTTCAAAAATTATAATTAATTCTTTATCTGCATCTACTGCAATAATATTTTAAACATTGATTTATTACATCACCATTCATCCAATAGAGCTATATGAAATATTAATCGTTATTTATTTTTTTTTATTATTTATCCGTTTACAAATTATGTATACTTTCATTGTATTGTGTATAATATTTTTTATTTAGTAATTTCTTCAACCTAAATAAAAAATTATCACTTTGAGACTTTTTTTTGTAATTTTTCCTTTAGAATTAAGAAATATCAAATGTTTCTGACGATCGCTTTTAGATAAGCCGATGATATTGGGAGAACAGCCGACGTTTCAGGGTCTCAGAATTTTGTGAAAGTATTGACAGGCTTTTTTGAGTTCGTCCAAAAGGACGATTTGATAGTCAGAGCATTATCAAGTTAGCCTCCAGTGAACACTAATTCAGTTTTATTCGATCTTTAAGTCAAGTAAGCCAACGTAAAGCATCGAGAGGTGCTATGGAGCCTTGATAAAACATGGATTGAACTAACAGGGTCAGTTTTAAGCTAAACGTGACTAAAGAATGGGGTCGAAGGGAAAGTTGCCGTCCATATATTTAGAATAGTCTTGGCTACGACATTATAAGATAGAAGTTAAAACTCCTTTTCAAATGAACGTAAACAGTGACATCAACACTTGAGTCAGAATCGAGAGAAACTATCCCATATATAACGGGAATCATATCGTGTTTTGATATTTCTGACACCCAGAAAAATATTTTAGAGAGTTACAGTTTTTCTTAGATCATTATTGTTAAAAGATGATTGAAGCACTGATGCACGAATATCATACTAATATTAAAATCGAGTTGAAAAAATCCATGTGGGCGGGAGTGTTCATCCTTCCTTAAATTTAATGGTTTCCTGGCTGGGGGGATCCAGGATTTCTTTAGGGGGGGGGGGGCAAAATAGGTTGATCCGATAAACTTGCCTTAAGAGCAAGTTTTATTGCCGCCATGTTGATATTAAGTATATTACACTACTTTAGACTATGTTAGGGGGGAGCGCCCCCTGGATCCGCCACTGAGTCCTGGTCAGGCAGCTTGTAGCAAAAACTGCAATTAAAATGTTGCCCTCTTAATCTGGATATTATAATTTTTTTTTGGTTGATTACATTTTTTTTTTTCGAAAACGAAACACAGTAAACTAGCCTTATTTTCTTGAAGTATTATTACACAGAAGTCAAGGTAAAAAGTGGTGATTGAGGGGTAGTAGCCCTCCTCAGATTTTAGGTAATTCTGGTAATGGTATTAACCCCGAACAGAAACAATTTTTTTTTTTTTCAAATCGGAGTGAAGAGCACCAGTAAGAATTTTTATTAGCCAAAAATATTCTATATATAAGAGAGATGTCTTCTTTCTTAACCCTCCACTCTTTCCGCTAAAATTTAAGTTTTTTTACCCAGACCTTTACAGCAAACGCTTAAACACAAGGGTAATTAGAATGGGATAAAAAGTTATTTTCTCAATACCTCGAGAATGCTTTCTAATACATATTTGCTTTAAACAATTGAAATTTAAGTGCAAATGTTTTAAAAGACAAATCAAATGAAACACTTGCAATTCCCCATTAACTAGGTATTTGCACTATTGGCAAAACGCTTTTATAGCTTTTGGCAAAAGTCTTTCAATTAAGGATATTCAAAAATTTTTAGACCATTAGTTATTGGGCGACAAAATAAAGGGAAATTATAGATGAAGTTCCTCCTCCGTCTCCCTGATGCCCTTCATGTTTATTTGAAAGCTCAATGGAAAATTAGAAAATTTGCCCATAAAAATGACAGGTACTTGTTCATTATACTCTATACAGCACTATAGACTGTACAAGCAAACCAAACATGGAGGCCCGTCAAACTGGTATTTGCTATCTAAATTGATTGCGAAGCGTGGTTTCTTATCGAGTTTGCAATATTTAAACGATTGTTTTTTGGGGTTTAGGGGGCGGGGAAGGTACCTAGGTTAGGTTAGGTTACGTATTTAATATATGCTGTGCTATACCCCCCACCCCCTAATGTGCAAATATATAGCCCAAATCTGTTTCTAAACTATTATATAGTCATCCTATTTCATTTTATTTCATTAGCATTGACCAAACTTGACTTCTTTTGTATGTAGACCATAATGCACAAGTACCAAATGAAATTCTGGGGCATCAGGCCCCCTCCCCCACTACGAAACGACCCACTAACCTTTCTCCATTGTAGCTAATGAGCACTTATGCGTCATTACATATGGTTTTATTAAACAGTAAACTTAGTTAAATGAAGCTTTAAAATAAATGTCTATATTAGCCATTTATCTCGCATAAACTACTATCGTTAAAGTGAAAAACTTGATCAAAGTGATCAAAGACTTGAAAACCCAATTAGAGTAAAGCCAAGACAGATAGTCTCTGTGAGAGGCAAAGCTGGCATAACTTTTTCAGAGTTATATAAAAATGATTATTTTAACTTCTTCATCAGACTCTATTATCCTAGAGCAGAACTAAGGCAGACATACATTCAATAAGAGTAATTCAGATAGTCTATCAGTTCTGTGAGCCACTTGAAGGCAGTGGGAGACCAAAAAAGTATTCAAATTTCATGACCGACCGTGTCCACAGGACTTACAGGCGAGTGAGTGTTCTATCTCGTGAAAATATCTCAGCATGATGAATAGGGTAAACGAGGTCATCTGGGATGTCTCCAAGCATTTCTTCATCACAAGCCAGGGCTGCCTATTGGGTGGAGGGCAGGGAGACAATTCCCGGCTAAATTTTGATTAGTGCCTTTGTTAGTATAATCTGTATTCAAGTCAAAAATTACCTCCCCCTAAGGTCTGAAAAATAACTTTTTTGTATCTTCATAAAAAAAATCGACAAAAAACACTATTTCCAACGTTTCGTGAATTAGCGCATCCGCCAAAACCAAGATCTTGCTACACTCTTTAAGCCCTTAAAATAATCAGGCCTCCAACAATCCTGATTCAAGATCTGTGCCTGGTTTCGGAAGCTTTTTTTTCTCAATTTTAGTTTTAAGCAATTTTTTGGCTTGCAATATAAATGCATTGGAGGTGAATTGAACTAAATTTGGCATCCAAGTAATGTGGAATACATATCATAGTCTAGGCGCTTTGACTCAAGGATAGCCCTAAAAGACATTCGTTCTTTCTCATGGAAACACCTGTCAGAGTTTGACGGGATTTGAAGAAAAAAGGGAATGAAGAACGGGGGCTCTGTCTCCATTTTACCTATTGAAACAATCAGGTTGCATTTTCATTTTTCTTGGTACTTTTAGTCTGCATATTCTTCCATCTAAAGAAGTTTCCCAAACTATGATGTGCTATGCCCTACCTAGGCATTTCCAAAATCCTGATAATCCTCTCATGACATTTAATATTTTATCTAAAATTTTACGTGGATGCACCTGGAGGAAGCTATTAACTTCGTATCTTTTTTCGAGTCGTCCTCTAGGCATATTTTATACTAATGAAAAATGTTATTTAAATACAACATCTTTATGCCGCCATGTATGACATCTATTTAATACTATCATGTATCGTTTTTACTCTTTAAATACAGATGAATGTGACATTATTCACTTGAAAAATGCATTTTTTTTTTAAATTACGGCTATGAGGTAAGATAAGATAAGATTTATTGCTGAAAAATGGCTATCACAAGCCCAAAAGGGCCGAATTCGCACTTTAGCGTCGAATAAAGCGAAAAAAGAACAACAAAAACAAGCAATCAAAAAACAACAGGAAATTATAAAAGGGTCAATGTCAAATACGTAAAAATGTTAAAAACAAAAACAAAATAAACTCATAAAATTAGAAGGCCAATGTCAAGTCAGCAAAAATGCCAAAAGAAACGAAAGGACTGTACCAAAAGAAGGTACAGTCCGCGGAAGGGTGCACGTCCTGCCCATGACCCACCATAATATTCCCGTACTCCACCGGTATGGAAATATTCCTACGTTGATTCCCACGTTGGGAATCATGGATCTAAAGCATCATTTTTTTTCAAACAGTTGGTGGAAACGAACTGTAAGTAAGGAGCGACTCGGCTAAATATTAACCATAACTCTAAAAAACGGAATTTTGACATCAAAAGGATCAACTTATTATGTTGATTTCAAATATATAAAATTCATCAAGTTTCGTCTTAGTCATAAAAGTTACGAACCTGAGAAAACTTACCTGCTTTTTGAAATATTGGAGAAACACCCCCTAAAATTCAAGGAATCTCAATGAAAATCACATCATCAGATTGAGAATGACAGAGAACCCTACTGTTAAAATTTAAAGCTCCTATATACAAAAATGTGAAATTTTGCTATTTTTGCGAAAAGAAAGATCATGGATGCGTGATTTTTTTTTTTTTTTTCATGGGTGATCGTATCGAAACAATAGTCCTAGGAGATCGGAAGAGGGTGCATTCAAAAGGAAATTAAAAGTTCTGGTGTCTTTTTTAAGTGATCAAAAATATTGGAGGGAACTGGCCCCCTCAAATACCCATTTTTTTCTCAAAATTATTCGATCAAAATTTTGAGATAGCCATTTTGTTTAGTATTATATTATTGAAAGATCAAATAGCTATTACATTAGGCCCCTCCTCAATACCTTGCTCTTTACGCTGAGGTTTGATTGTTTGCTAAATGCTAACAGCTTTAGCGTAAGGAGCAAGGTATTGAGGAGGGGGCAACCCTTCATATGCGGAAAAATTTCTGATCGTTTTGAGTTTAATGTTGTGCATTACTTTCAGTTAAATTTTTTTTTTTTTTTATTTAATCAATTGTAGTCTACTTCGAACTAGGCTACAACTACACTACAACGAACAAGGAACTGCAACATAGTATTCTATAATGTATATCCCAATATAATATCAAAAATGTGTATTGTCTCCCCCCCCCCCAAACACAAAAGACATCACCAAAAAGACTGAAACTATAAATTAAAATCCTTTGTTTTCCTTTTCATTAACATATTTACAGACCTGAACGATTATCATTTTTAAGTTGTCTGTAAGATCCCTAGGAACTCAAGGATATCACCCTATACGAATCGATTTTTAAATGAGATTAATTAAAAAAATATTTTCCCAAGTTATTCAAAGAAAAGTAAAGAACTTCATTAAACAAAAAATGAGCAAATTATGTTTTTAAAGATAATAAATGTTTTTAAAATAAATATAATGTTATAATAATGTTATAATAATATTATAATATTATAATATAATGTTATAATATTATATTATATTATAATCTTATATCTTTATATAACATTATAAATATATATAAAATATAAGTTTATATATTAAATACTATATATACTATAGTATATATACTATATACCGTAATACTATATATGAAATACTATATATAACATTATATCTATATACTATAATGAATAATATAATATTATATTATAATGTTATAATATAATGTTATAATAATAAATGTTATAATAAATATGAATGTTTTTACTTTTATAACTTTAATAAATCAAATAATATTAACATTTTGATTACTAAATATCACGATATGTATATTAAACTGACAATGCCAATTCATTTGTATTTTTTTCAGTAAAGTGCAAATTATGTTCTGGCCTTGGGAAGGCATAGGGGTTTTGAGCCCAACTTATGTTAATTTCTGATCGTTTTGAGTTTGACTTGGTTATTTATTGTAATTTCTGTTCGTTTTGGGTTTCATTTATTTATCGATGCTGATTTGCGGTAGTTTCACGCTTGGTAGATTATTTGATTTTATTTTTGCTCATTTTTTTTTTTTAATGGAGTTCTTTACTTTTCTTTGAAAAACTTATTTTGTGAAAAAGTTTTTTAATTAATTTCTGTTTGTTTTATATTGACATAGTCTTTTCAGAGAAAAAGAAAATAAAACTTTAAATCTTTTCGTTTTTTTAAGAATTTATAGTTTGGCCTACTATTTGCATGCTGGAGAAAAATTTTCAGCAATTTTTAACAACATATACCCTCTTAAAAATCTGGAGACAAATAGTAGTGTTTAATTTAGTTTCATACCTCCTCTAGTTGACCTGAAATGGAAAACATGATACCATTCGCAAAAAAATCTGTTTACTTTCTTTGATAGCTTGGATACACTTACACTATTTTGATTTGGTTAAATTTTAAGAGCAGAAGCAGCCCCGAAAATTTGAACATAATACCCTCAGTCATTCTTGGGATACTGCTGAGATGCCTTATTGGGAATTAGCATTAAAACAGTTCATTTTGATTTAATCTTATGGCAACATTTAGTTTTTAAACATAAAGTCAAATGGGAGGGTGGGCGTGGGAGGGGATTACTTTCCCTCCAATCACTTTCGACTATTAAAAAGGGCATCAGTCCTTTCTATTTTCAATCGAATGAGCCCTTTTCGAAGTTCCTACGACAACTCCTTCGATACAAAGTGCCCTGGTCTAAACAACAACAACAACAAAAAATAATACATTAAACCCACATCGATCTTTACTATAAAAATGTCAAGCCTTCCAATCACTTTCGACTATTAAAAAGGGCACTAGGCCTTTCGATTTCCGATCGAATGAGCCCTTTTTGAGTTTCTACGACAACACTTCCTATAAACACCCTATATGCCCCCAGGGCATAAATTACAACCCTTACCCTAAGGACTGTGAGGGTGGTTGTCATCCTCTAAGACCCAATTTCCAGAACTTTCAACTACGTTAAACAAAATGGCTATCTAAAAATTTTGATTGGATGTGTCTGGGAAAATGATGGGCGTGAGAGGGGCGTTTGTCTTTCTCCAATCACTTTCAACTATTAAAAAAGGCACTAGTCCTTTCAATTTCCAATCAAATGAGCCCTTTTGAAGTTTCTACGAGAACACATTCAATCAAAACCTTATATGCCCCCAGGGGATAATTCACAACCCTCACCCTGAGTGCTGGAGGGGGGGGTTGTCATCCTCACAGGCCTAATTTCCAGAACTTTCTACTACGTTGAACAAAATGGCTATCTGAAAATTTTGATTGGATGTGTTTGGGGGAATAGTGGGTGTGAGAGGGGGGTTAGTTACCCTCAAATTACTTTCAACTATTAAAAAGGGATCTATCCCTCTCAATTTCTAATTGAATGAGCCCCTTTTGAAGTTTTTACGACAACTCTATCATTAAAAACCTTATACGCCCCCTGGGCATAACTTACAACCATTGCCCTGGGGACTCTGGGGGGTTTGTCATCCTTAAATACATAATTTCCAGAACTTTCAACTACGTTGAACAAAATGGCTATCTCTGAACTTTGATTGAATGTGTTTGGGGAAATGGTGGGCGTCAGGGGGGGGGGTAATTAATCTCCACTCCCTTTTGACTATTAAAAAGGGCAATTTTAATTTCCAATCAAATGAACCCCTATTAAAATTTCGGCAACAACTTTCTATATAAACCTTTTATACCCCCAGGGCATAACTTACAACCCTTCCACTGAGGGCTCTTATGGGGTTATTATCCTAAAAGACCTAATTTCCAGAACTTTCGACTACTTTGAACAAAATGGATATCTCAAAATTTTGATTGAATGTGTTTGGGGAAATGGTGGGCGTGAGAGGGGGCTTAGTTGCCCTTCAACCACTTTCGACTATTAAAAGGGCACTAGCCCTTTCAGTTTTCAATTGAATGAGCCCTTTTTAATGTTTTTACAACATCACTTTCCATATAAACCTTACATGCTCCCAGGGCACAGCTTACAACCCTTGCCCTGAGGGTTGTGGGACGAATGGGTTGTCATCCTTAAAGACCTATTTTCCAAAACTTTCAACTACGTTGAATAAAATGGCTATCTTAAAATTTTGATTGGATGTGTTTGGGGAAAAGGTGGGGGTGAGAGGGGGGTTAGTTGCCCTCAAATCACTTTCGACTATTAAAAAGGGCACAAGCCATTTGAATTCCAATCGAGTGAGCCCTTTTTCAAGTTTTTGCGACAAAGATTTTAATAAAAACCTTAAATGCCCCAGGGTATAACTTATAACCCTTGCCCTGAAGACTGTGGGGGGAGTGTCCTGCTCAAAGGTATAATTTCCTGAACTTTAAACTGTGTGGACCAAAATGGCTATCTAAAAATTTTGATTGGATATATTTGGGGAAATGGTGGGCGTGGAAGGGGTGTTAGTTGCCTTTCAATCACTTTTGACTATTAAAAAGGGCACTTTCCAATCGAATGAGCCCTTTTTAAAGTTTCTACGACGACAAGTTCTATAAAAACCTTATATGCCTCCAGGGCATAACTTACAACCCTTGCCCTGAGGGCTGTGGGGGAGTGTCCTCCTCAAAAACATAATTTCTATCTGGAAATCCACAACACTGAACAAAATGGCTATCTAAAAATTTTGATTGGATGTGTTTGGGGAAAAGGTGGGCGAGAGAGGGGGGCTAGTTGCCTTCAAATCACTTTCGACTATTAAAAAGGGCACTAGACCTTTGAATTTCCAATCGAATGAACCCTTTTTCAAGTTTCTACGACAAAGATTTCAATAAAAACTTATATGCCCCCAGGGCATAACTTATAGCCCTTGCCCTGAAGACTGTGGGGAGAGTGTCCTGCTCAAAGGTATAATTTCCTGAACTTTAACTGCGTGGAAAAAATGGCTATCTCAAAATTTTGATTGGATGTTTTTGGGGGAATGATGGGCGTGGGGGGGGGCTAGTTGCCCTTCAAGCACTTTCGACTATGAAAAAGGGCACTAGCTACTCCAATTTCCAATCGAATGACCCCTTTTCGAAGTTTCTGCGACAACGCCTTCTATAAAGACCTAATGGTTTAAGTTATGCCCCCAGGACATAACTTAAAACACTTGCTTCGAGGGTTGTAGGGGAGTGTCCTCCTCAAAAACATATTTTCCATCTGGAAATCAACTACGCTGAACAAAATGGCTATCTCAAAATTTTGATATGATATGTTTGGAGGAATGATGGGCGTGGGGGGGGGATAGCTGCCCTCCAATCACTTTCGACTATTAAAAAGGGCACTAGCCGTTTGAATTTCCAATCGAATGAGCCTTTTTTTAAGTTTCTACGACAACGCCTTCTATAAAAACCTTATATGCCCCCAAGGCATAACTTACAGCCCGTACCCCGAGGGTTGTGGGGGAGTGTCCTCCTCAAAAACATATTTTCTATCTGGAAATCAACTACGCTGAGCAAAATGGCTATCTCAAAATTTTGATTGGATGTATTTGGAGGAATGATGGGCGTGGGGGGGATAGCTGCCCTCCAATCACTTTCGACTATTAAAAAGGGCACTAGCCCTTTGAATTTCCAATCGAATGAGCCTTTTTTGAAGTTTCTACGACAACCCCTTCTATAAAAACCGTATTTGCCCCCAGGGCATAACTTAAAACCCTTGCCCCGAGGGTTGTAGGGGAGTGTCCTCCTCATAAACATATTTGCTATCTGGAAATCAACTATGCTGAACAAAACGGTCATCTCAAAATTTTGATTGGATGTGTTTGGGTAAATTATGGGCGTGGGGGGGGCTAGTTGCCCTCCAATCACTTTGAACTATAAAAGGGCACCAGCCCTTTGAATTTCCAATCGAATGAGCCTTTTTTGAAGTTTCTACGACAACCCCTTCTATAAAAACCGTATATGCCCCCAGGGCATAACTTAAAACCCTTGCTCCGAGGGTTGTAGGGGAGTGTCCTCCTCATAAACATATTTTATATCTGGAAATCAACTATGCTGAACAAAATGGTCATCTCAAAATTTTGATTGGATGTGTTTGGGGAAATTATGGGCGTGGGAGAGGGGGGGGCTAGTTGCCCTCCAATCACTTTCAACTATTAAAGGGCACTAGCCCTTTGAATTTCCAATCGAATGAGCCTTTTTTGAAGTTTCTACGACAACGCCTTCTATAAAAACTTATATGCCCCCAGGGCATAACTTAAAAACCTTGCCCCGAGGGTTTCGGGGGAGTGTCCTTCTCAAAAAGATATTTTCTATCTGGCAATCAAATACGCTGAACAAAATGGCTATCTCAAAATTTGGATTGGATGTGTCTGGGGGAATGATTGGCGTAAGTGGGGGGGGGGCTAGTTGCCCTCCAATCACTTTTGACTATTAAAAAGGGCAGTAGCTACTCCAATTTCCAATCGAATGAGCCCTTTTCGAAGTTTCTACGACAACTCCTTCGATACGAAGCGCCCGGGTATGGAGAAGAAAGAAGAAGAAGAAAAAAGAAAAATAAATAATACATTGTGCCCACATGGTTCTTTATTTAGGCAGCGCTATCGCGCTGCCTATGAAAGCTGCTGGCCCACTGCTAAGGTGTGTGCCAGTTTCTCAAATTCTTAATTAGAGCAAGAATAATCCACATCTGAGGCTAGCCTTTTTTCTTTCAAAAAACCCTTTTCTATTTCTTAGAGGTAGACAATTTGCTCAATATATTCAACAGTTCTGAATACTTTTCGTTTCCAGGATTGTTTATTATTATTATTTTTCTTTACAAATTGGGTTATCTCATTACACAGCATTCGCACGGGATTCTGACTAATGGACAATTCTTCTGGGATTGGTATGTTTTGATGGGCGTCTTTGGGCTGAAAAACCTCTTCCTAGCTAATTTATTCTTTTACGGGTCGCCTCCCCGTAGTAGCATAATATTTGTAGGCATGAATATATAATGAGTCGGAGGTAATAGGCTTGAGATTGTCTGTGCAGGATTTCGACTCTTGTTGATAGAAGAGCATCGCCAAGTGCTGAAAACCATGTTGTGACCAAGATGGGCCCAGGATTGCACAAAGCCTCCATTCATGGAGGTCCCAGGGACTTCTTGCTGTCCGGTTCTAAGCCGGCTTAAGCACTTCGTTGTAGACTTGAGAAGATATGTGATCCCCGTCCTGCACTGGTATCCGGGATCATTGCTTTTCCTGAGGCGAAAATAATTTCAATGATTTAAAGAACATGAAAATTGGAACTTGGAATGTTACGACATTAAAAAATGACTATCGTATCGACATTTTGACTGACGAATTCAGACGATTCGAACTGGATTTATTGGGAGTTTCAGAAACTCATATCCCAGGGGTAGGAAGCATGAAATTAGGTGATATAGAATTTGTTTACTCAGGCAGGAAAGATGGGGTACATAGACAGGGAGTAGGGCTCATGATGAATAAGGAAGCTGCTAAGTCTTGTTTAGGCTGGGAAGGTATTAATAATAGAATACTAATTGCTCATTTTATGACTAGAAAGTTCA
>JAQQPU010007762.1:27040-37796 GCA_029168905.1 Artemia sp. Kazakhstan ARC1039
AAGCCAAAATATCTCAAAGAATGAAAGCTGTTCAAAGAAAAGGAGGGAAATCGGTAATTTTAGCTTTTCTAAGAGATCAGTTTTAAAAGTTTAAAAGATTGTATCTAAATGGATTTCATTGGGAAATCTATTTGGCGCACAACTTGTGCGCAGGAACTTGTGCGCAGTTTAATTCTCGTGGTTACTTAAGCAATTTGTATTGGTTAAGAACCGAATTTTTTTTAAAAGGAATGAGGACAGAGGATAAAAGGAACATTTAAGGCGAAAGGATTCCCCCCTCTTCAATACATTGTACTTTACGCTAAAGTTCGACTGTTTGTCCCAACTTTTTAAGAACAACTCCTGAAACACAAGGGACACAAGCCTTTTAAAAGTGCCAAAAACTTTAGCATGAAGAGAAATGTATCGAGAAGGGGGGCAACCCTTTCATATACGGAGTAATTTTTTTTCCGTTTTGAGTTTTAATGTTGCTGCTTACTATCAGCTGAACTAAACTCGTTTTTTTTTTCTATTTTATATACATACGTTCAGGGGAAACACCGCATTAAAAATTCGAGAGGTTGACAACTTTAGCATTGTGGTAACTCTAAACATCATATTCTGCGGTAAAGATTGAATTGTTATTATGTCTAAACTCTGGTCTTTACAATTTATCTAAAAGTCCTTTTACCTTTATTACTGTTTACTCTTGTAATAAATAGATCTTTGCTTCTTCTTAAGGGGCAGCACTCAAAATTTGGGATATAGCAAGGAAACCAACTTTTAAACCAAGACGAACATGTAATTATCGTTTCAAGGCCGTTTTCAATAACAGTTCACCCCAAAATTTCGACGAGTTGAAAACTTAAGTATTATGATAAACCGGGAGCCTGGAGGCTGCTAAGCTGGTCTTATCGTAACTAAATATTCGACAAAGGCACATCCTGAATAAAAACTTCTGAATTGTTGCAGTACTCATTCACTGTTTCAGATAAAACAGAAGCTCTTTTCTTTTGAGTAGCTATGGTTTTCATCGAGCCTTTGAAAGATGTCGATCTAGAAGGTATTTGTAAAGTATCGTTCAGGTATATTGTTCTTAAAGCAATCTGCTATTTTCCCAGCTGATTGCAACATAGCTTTCTACTCCGATTTTTAGCTCGAAGCAATCGACGGGGAACCCCCACTCAGCAAAGGTAAGAAAATGTATCTTCCTCGAGCCCTGTTAATACAGTCGGTCTTCCCACCTTTTTTTGTGCTTTATGTCATTCAGTGAGAAAGAATACCCGACGAAACTTTTTCGTAGTTCTGTTTGATGTATACGAATATGTTATATGTTGTTTACATTATGTACCTTTATTTTAAAAGTTGGTATAAAAGTACAACAAAAATGAAAAAAAAAACATCGTAAATAAGAGCGTAAAAAAAGGTAAAATAACCAGGAGCACTTCGTAAAATCATAACCAAACAATCAAAAATTTATATAAGAAAAGCACTTACTGGCGTCTCATCAAGTTGATAGCTTTGAAGTCCATTTGTAGCTAAAAGTCCCAATTCCTCTTCTTTCTTCACCATTTCACCGGATGAGATAGCAGCAGAAGCAAGGGTGGATAAAGCATCTCCTTCTTCGGTCTGAGGAGTTTCTTGCACGATTTCTCGTTCATTCTTTATAATTTCATTCTTCACAAGATCTGTATTTATAAATTCAGCGCCCATTGTCAATCCATGCGCTATTGTTGTACCACCTGTATCCGGTTCAACCATTTCTATGCCACCTTCTTCTACTCCAATGAGTTAAAAAAGGTAAATCAATACAATTAATTAACTTAACTAATTAATATAATTGAAGTTCATTAGTACAATAATGAATTACACGTGACAACCATTTATAAAAAACCTACTGAACTAGTTTAAACAACAAAATTTTACATTTTTTCCCCAGATTAGAATAAATAGTTATCAATATCAACTGAATCAAATAAACTTAGCTTAAGTTTTATGTGTAACACTGGAACTTGAGCCGAAAATACAAATAGTTATATCATCGGATTCATTAATCTATTCATACATCAAGTCAGAATGACGATATTTAAAGAATGACAAAGTGGCGTAAAATATTTTTTCCACTTTCAATAACTTCCTGAAATCTTTTCAACGCATTTTTCAAAACAAAAAAAAAGTCAATAGAGAAAAATTCGGCTTCCGATGAGAGTAAAATGATCTTCTTTTGTCAAACATTGAAAGCACAGCACAACTCTGTGCTTTCATTGCACAGAGCGCTCGAGCATAGAGAACATTCTAAAGTACATTTTAGAATGGACTTTATGAAAGAAGAATCTAAGAAAAGTTATTTTCACGGTATCAAAGGCTGTGGACGGGCCAATGAAATTTTTTTAGGGCCCCCCCCTCCCCATATAAGTACGAACACGTACTCTTAAATTTTTTTTTTGTCAATTATCTTCATTGCAAGCTCTGTCCATAGTTATATCTTGGTCAACTATGATTAATCAAATTTTCACTAATTGCAACAAATTAGACAGGAGTCAAATCTTCTACAAAATAGAATGGAGGTAACAACCTGATAATTTCATCTCTGTTTTGAGTATCATCTGGCATTAAATTATTAATTATAATTTTGCGTGATAAGCGAAAGCTTTCTGCGAAGTAGTAATAATAATAATTCCGAGTTAAACGCAGAAAAAGCCGAGTTAAACGCAAAAAAAAAAGATAAAACGACAAAAAATAATTCTTTTTCTCCCAAAAGCTTGAAATAGGACGGTAAGGAGAACCACAATAATAAGGTTCGTTTGGTTTCAAAAGGCTAACAGTATATTAAAACATAAGAGACGTTCAATGTTCAAACCTTTTTTGAGCTTTTAAAGAAATTTCTGAATAAGATGAACAAAACCTCATATTTACTACGCTACAAGTTATCTCAATTCTCAACGATGTGCACAGAAGCTCATAACTTATACCATACTACCTAACAATTCAAAGGTCTATTTCAGATATTTCCCCTTGATTAGTCTTGTTAAGTCAGATGCTACGGGATCTGACTCAGTTTGGTCCCCTAGGCTATGAGGTTCTCTGACATTCTAAATTTACATCAAAATACAGGGATTTTACTAAATCTGGTTATGCCTATAGGGTTTTTTTTTAATTCTTTTTGTACAAAATCAAAGAACTGTCGTGTGCAAAATAGTTTTTCTCTTTAACAATCCATTTCAGAATTTCTGTATGCTGTTCAATTACTTTGCGGTTATTAAAAAAATAATTAATTTTACACTTATGTTTCTAAGATAATTTCAATTGTATGCTGAAAGTTAGTGATGTTACAACTGGTGTATGACTATGAAAAGCTTTATAGATTAGTTTATTGTTGTCAGGCTACATACTCACTTTTACTCCCAAATCAATATTCCTTTTTTTTATAATTCGCTTCTTGTTTTCAGTAAAGCGCTAGTTTTCTATAATCCTAGAAACATAGGGAAACATAATTAGTTGGTTTATTTGTACTAGTTTTATTTTTATATATTAGATAGGCTGTACAGTAATAATTTTTGTCCGCGAGTTCAATCCGCGGTTGAAGGCGATTTCAAAAAGATAACAATTAAAACATGTTTTGTACTTTACAAACAGAACAATAAAATAACAAATCCAAACATGAAACAAAATAGAGCAAATATACTCATCGTTGATATAATCCAATTCGGTATCAATGATCCTAAGACGGTATTTACTTACTATTCTTTAACATTGGTTGTTATGAAAACCAATTTTTTTACGTTTTTGGAATTTCAAATTTTCTGCCTAAAAAAAAAAAATTATAGCAAGGTTAAACTGCGGAACGCCATCGCTTGAATTATGCCTTGGATAAGAGCAAAACTGTTGCTGAGAAATTACCTTCTTGTTGATCTGCAGGAACGACACCTTCCATAGCTTCATTTTGTTCTTTTTTCATAATCTCTGGCACCGCTTTTGGCTGAGCTGTGCTGTCAATCGACTCGATCAGTTGAAGCTGAGTATCCACCTCCTGTTTCTCTTCATGTAATCCACCCACCTCAGTTTCTTCAGACACAACACCTTTTTCACCAGTTTGGCTCTCTTCTGCTGCAAAGCCTTCACTAACAGTTCGATCTTCTACTGGTGGAGCCCCTTCTCCACCAGTTTCACCCTCCACTGGGACAAAACTATCTTCGTCTGCGTGTTCTTCTTCCGGTATTAAAGCTCCTTCACCTGCTTCCATCTCCCCAGCAACTGAAATAAATATACAGAAAGGAGAGACAAGAAATGAAAAAGGATGTCATCAAACGACTATTCAAATCAAGGACAAGTGGAAATGTTGGTTCAGAAATCAGATTTTTTAAAAATAGATTTTTAAAAATACATTTTAAAAAATAGGTTCACACTCTCTTCTGCCAATTTCAACTTACTATCACCTACCTTTTTTAAATTAGCTAAAACAAGACAGACAATCACAAAATTTCACACTAATAGCTACAAAAAACTGAGATAGCAACTTGGGAAGCTAATGAGCAAGCTAATTCAATTTCCGCAGAATAGAACCAATTGACTCATTTGACGCTTTTTTTTTTCGATGCTAACAAATTTTGGCGCAAAATGTCCAGTATGAAAGATTTATTGGATGAAGTTGGAATTCACGGATAGGATTCATGAATAGGAAGCATAGAAGGTTTTTAAACACAACTCAATAATCTTGAATCAATAAACGTAAATTATTGTGTGGCTAATAGAACCTCCTGCCCATTATTTTTAGCTTGGTAACAACATGTGCTCATTAATGTGTATTTCCATCATGCAAACTATTTTTTAAGCTAAAAACACAGTAAGATTTTGATCTCCCAGAGCAAATCAAAATGACGAAGCTAGTCCTTCCTGTCCACTTATGTCTGCTTGCTATCCGCGTCTGAGCTCGGTCAATGGGGACTTAGACTTAATATCAGGAAAGTTGAAGTAAAAATGATAATACATTAGGTAATACAACAACTGTAGAATTTTACCTACAGCTCATTTCAGCACCAAGCCGCCTGAGGCCAACACACCTACACACGCTCCTCATCCATCCTAATCTATCCAAAGCCTGCCTCTTTACACCCTCCCAAGAAGTTTCCATTTCCCTTAAATCTTTCCTTACAGCATACTCTCACCCTAACCGCGAACAACCTGCTTTCCGTTTAGCCCTGGGCGATTGGCCAAAAAGGACAATCTTTGGCAATCTGTCATCCTTCATCCACAGAACGTCCCGTGGCCGCCCCAACCCTTCTTTCATTAAAGCCATAGAAGCGGGATTGAACCACACTCGGACAAATTTGGATTGACTACTCCTTCTCAATTTATTAACATGCCAATACGATATTTTACTATTATGCCGTCTAGCTGCATCTAGAAAGGAGAATTGAACCACATTTTTCGTATAGCCTACTGTTTGAAATACAGTCAGTTATTCGGGAACCCAAACTAATCCGTAGGCAATTTTTCTGGAAAACATCTAGCAAATCTTCCCCCCTTTTTCGGAATATCAAGTCGGAATTAGGTTACAACTGCAAAAAATAATAATATAATTTTCGTGCCATTACCATTACTTCTAAAAAATTTTATCAATGGAATAAATTATTCTACAACATCTTACCTTAAACCACACCTTAGAAACATTTTTCTTGAGAATATGGTCAAGCTTTCTCAAAACAAATAGATCCACGCAAATCAGCATGAAAAATTGACCGCTCTCATTGTTACACTCCAATCATAAGGGACCTTGTTTTGACATAATTTTTGAAGTTACCAAGAGCGTCTTGAAACAAAATAATTAAATCGAGCAGTGAAAGTTCTCAGTTGACCTGGATGCAGGCTCGTATGTGTTGATAGTAAGCCTGAATGAGTCGTATGATCTTAAGTAGGACACAATCCTCTTCCATCCCCATCCAAAATCCTCCCCAGATGACTGAATCGAAGGCCGTAATGAAGTCGATGAAGACAGCGACGGTGACTTGTTGATGCTTGGCTCTATGTTCAAAAATCCGTCTCAAGGTGAAGAGTTGGTCAATAAAGCCCATGCCGGCTCGGAAACCATATTGGTTGGGGTGGGTTCTTTCGTTGCGGAATCAGTTAAGCAGGATCATTGCGAAGACCTTTGCCGGAATGCTCATTAGTAAGATCCCTCTGTAATTTTTGCATTCAGTGCGTTCGCCTTTCTTGAAGACTGGCAGCATAACTGAGTCTTGCCAT
Organism: Artemia sp. Kazakhstan ARC1039; assembly: GCA_029168905.1. Taxonomy (NCBI): domain Eukaryota; kingdom Metazoa; phylum Arthropoda; class Branchiopoda; order Anostraca; family Artemiidae; genus Artemia; species Artemia sp. Kazakhstan ARC1039. The sequence continues at coordinate 33,263 of JAQQPU010007762.1, forward strand.
TCTTGGGGAAACCGTTCCTGAGACCACATTGAGCAGAAGAGCTCCTGTAGTTTCACAGCAAGAACAGAACATTTTCATTTTTGAGAACACTAACAAATGAAAGGCAGCAATATCCAGCAGTCTTCGTTATTCCAATGATTTTCAATTTTCGAGTCCATTTTAAGTTTCTGGAGCAGGCACTATATACACAAAATAAGAATCTACAATAAGTGGGCAATACATAAACGGCCATTACATTAACAATACATGTTAATCTATAGGTTGTGTGGCAGAAAGATGTCAACTTTTCTTCCAGTGTTTTAAGAACAAGTAGATGGGAACAATAAGCCTGCTTTTTCATAGAGATAGCACTATTCTCAAGGGAAATAGCTCAGCTGTCTAAAACATGGATACAGAAGGGGCTAAAAAAGGTACTGGACAAAACAAAACGAATGTTTTGAAAAGACAACCACCTCTCTTCTTAAGCGCTATAAGAGAAAGTTAGAAGAAAAGACGTAATATTGTAAAACAGGTACATGAATCAAAGATTAACATTATTCTACTTTTTCATTTGAATCCATGAGTAGCCCTATTTGCAAATCAAACGTCCAACGATTTCAGTTCTAGGTCAGACTAGAAATATTTATTACAGAGCATACTCATTGCAAAATTCCAAGCCAGCTCTTTGATTGCTATGGCAGCATTTCAAGTTGAATTACTAAAACAAGTTGACAGAAGAAAAAAGTAACCACTTTGAATTCAGCATACAGTGGTGCCAATTGGAGGAGGGAGGGCTAAGATTTTGAAAATGCATTCTTTGTCTGGTATTTTCATTGAAAAATCCCTTTTTTGGAATTTGCATTAAAAAATGAAACTACCCCTCTGAGTTTTCATCAAATGACACCATTATCGGCATACCTATTAAACCGTAAAATGCGAACAATCAAGGTTCCCCACTGATATGGGTTCGCAAAATTTTTGACGTTTCACAATACACGTAATAACAAAAAATAAAAAAAAAGATAGCTACGCATGTGTCAACCTTATACATCAATCTGAAAATCCCATAATTAGGTATACTATAAAAGAGTAAATAATAAAATATTTCAACAGTTGTCCTTGATACCGAGACCAGCATGACAAGTATCTCAAAGAACAGAAAGACAATGAGAGCTATAGACTTCACTTTGTCTATGACAACATGAAATGCTCAAAAAAAAAGGAAAACAATTTGATTAAAAACTAGGGAAAACAAGATGAACAGCAAGCATTATAATGCGGATCAATTTTCACCTCAAAGAAAGCCCAAATAGCCTGTTTTAACATTAATTAGTCAATGTTTCTCGTGAAAATTACATATATAAATTAAATTATTTAGGACTAAAAGCTTATTCTCACCTTCTGATACTAATACATCCCCTTAACGCCACTCTCCTCATGCCTATTTAACCCTAAAAAGCTAAAAAAAAAATAATGGTTATTAAGTATAACAGAACCAGCCAAACTCAATAATGTAGAATACACCAAATTTCAGTTTATAATATTTCTTGGGGTTATACGAAATTAATGCATTGACAAGAAAGAAATATAAGATTGCGACGTGTATCCATCCACCTAACGGACCAATATGAAAATCCCATAGTTAGTTTTACTATAAGATTAAATAATAATGCGTTTCAATAGTTCCGACCTTCATACCAATGCAAGTATAATTAGTACATCAATGAGTAGAAAGACAAAGAGAGCTATAAACTTCACTTTGTCTATGACACTTGAGTGACAATGAATATGGACAAAACAGAGAATATGAAGATAACCAAACATGGAATACAAAAAAGAAAAACAATTTGATTAAAAACTGGGGATAAACCAGAAGTACAGCAAGTTTTATAATATTGGATCAGTTTTTCACATTAGAGAAAGCCCAAAAAGAACGTTATAAGCGTTAATTAGTCAATGTTTTTCATGAAAATTATATCTCACCTCTCGATACAAAGACAAGATCAAATGGGATTTTTCATTACCCTTCGCATGACTGAAGAGACTTCGGAATTATAAAAACAAAGTAAGAAGTCTTGAATTTGAGTGAGTTGGCATGCTTGCGATACCAAACGATATACGAGCCTCGTTCATTTAACGCAACCTATCCACAGAACAAAGAATTCTTGTGTCTTGACTCATACTTTTGTCGACAATGCAACATTCGGTTCATTTAGTCGACATATATGACGTCGCTTGGCGAAATTAAAAATAGTATATTCTCTTCCCCGTTGTCATTTTTTCCCTATATACATCATTGTCGACAGAGAAAAATGAAAAACACTTTATATCGGAAATATCAACAATGTGCAATAATAAGTTTAAGAGAAAGAATTATCAATCTTACATTGTTGATAAAATAAATCAAGTTAATTACAGTTTTCTTCCTCTTATGCCAAAAATAGAATGTATATCGTTCATTTCGCAGTAGCTGAATAATTTCTTTGCACTTCGAAAAAAGTCCATTATAATAAAAAAGCTTTCACATACGATTCTCGGAAAAAATCAGAAAATATATGCATGATTATTAGATGATTTTTAATAGAAACGAAAAGGGTAAAAAAAACTACCTTTTTCTTGACCATGTTGTTCATGATATTCCCCGTCTGCTCCTTCTCCATGCTCTGAAACTTGTGCCATAGTCCCATCAGGGAGAACAATAAGTCCCGATTCTGGATCTACCGCCAAAACCATGCCAGTCGTGTCAAGAGCTTCTTCCTCTCCGCCCATTTCTTGATGTTCCTGGTGCTCCTCCTGTTCACCACCTTCTTGTGAAACGTTTTCATCATTATCAGTGTTGTCTTGTCCTCCTTGAGAAAACAAAAGTGTAAAGGGTAGCATGCCTGCATTCAGGGAGGATAAATTATCTTTAGAAAACTTGAAATACGTGACCTAAAATGAGAATTTTTCTTGTTTTTAACCCCCCCCCCCGGAAAATCTTAAGGCCCAGCTCTATGTAGACTTATGTAGGATAACATATCCCTTTGCAATTACCTTTGACAAAAGACATAGGTGATTCCTATAGAAGCCAAGGGTAATTACATTTTTATATTTATATTTTCGATATATTATATTTTTATATTTTCCGGATATGCATTTATTGAACACTTCTTTAGAGGAAGGTCCAGCTTTTTAAAACTACTCCTCGGGAGACGGGATGCTTACTAATTTCAGAACTGTGCTTAGTCGAAGAAGACACGTTCTGTTTCCAAGATGTCTTAATATAAAAGTAAAGGTAAATTTTTAGACATGGAGACTATAAATGGCAAGGATGTGTTTCCCCAAATTCAATCTATGGATACAAACCATCGTTTATAGTCTGTGTATCATAAATAGGACACATATCACCTGCTTGGATATATTAGATAATATAACTGAAAAATAATAGAACTTATGATAGATTATCATCCTTTTTAAGAGATTGTTTTAAATGTATCTATGTTTAAATTTTGATATATTAAGACGATGCGCAAGTTTAAATAAATTTACGGGCCTCAGCCTTCCTGTCTTTTCGGCTGACCGTCACAAACGCAAAGCCGTCATTGGCGAATTCTTTAAGGAGACTAGTCATCATCGAGAGCTATCGAGAATGTGTGGTTTGACTAGAGAGATTTACTTTAAAAGACAATAAAATTTTACGTCCCTTTTGGCGGCATGCTTGTAAATCAAAACGAGTGGTACCACAGGGAGCACCCAATGTGGCCAAATTGTGGCCAAAACATCAATCCTTTGGTGTAATTTCTAGTATTTTCCTAGCAGGTATGCTAGAACATTTATAGAAAATACCATTTCCTAAAATTTAAAGAGAAAATTCAGTTGCATTTAGTCAATAAAACGAAGTTCCCATTTTCTGATGATACAAGTTTCGTTCAAACTGAATGTTTCTAACATTTCCCAGAAAGTAGGGATCAGCTTTTAGTTTTCTGTCATTTATTCCTATCTGTTATCCAAGCTTTATAAGTTATGGCAAGACCGTCCAATCAATTCTAAATGTTTGGCAACACAAGAAAAAAAAAGTTTATAATGGACGAGATACAGTGATTCTTTTAGGTAGCCCACCCCCTTACACGTTGAGATCTGGCTCAGTTATGTTAGTGTATTTCCATTACTAGAAAACGCCTCATAATCAACAGTGCCATATTCTTCTTTTGAATAGAACAAATAATATTAAATTAGCCGTTACTTTCAGTTTAAAAAAATTTGAGCTTAAAAATGCACAGTAGTCAAAATTTACCCCACGTCCAATATAGCTTATTGTACTCAAGCGTTTATTGAACAAGCACCAATTTACGCTCTACTGAACGTCATTTGGGCAGAAAAATCTATTTTGAGCAAGTAATTTGGAAATTGGAAGAAATGAAAAAGTCTGGTCGTCTAAATTTTCCTCTCTACGCCCTTATATTGTTCCTATTGCTCCGAAAAACCATAGTTGAAATAAAAAAAAAAAAAAAACATCCGAGTTAAAAATCTTGCAACTATAGTATATAACCAGCAAAATAGCAAAAATAAGCACATA
>JAQQPU010007763.1:0-12729 GCA_029168905.1 Artemia sp. Kazakhstan ARC1039
GATTTTTATTTCTGATCTATATTTGGTTAGCTTGGTGGATCCCCCCAATGACAAGGATCTTAGCATTTTTTGTTTTCAAATGCAGTTCTGTCATTGGTGTTTTTCACCTGCAATGTCCTCGCCCTGTTATTCCTGTTAATGGTTTGTTGTGAATTTATTCAATATGTGAAATTATTTTACCCGAGAAAACTTTGTTTTACACTGTGCTATACTTTTTAAATTGTGACCCATTTTATCTACAGCTTCTTGTTTATACATATCTTCCTTGTTGGTAAGTGTTTAATTTTTATCTTTTACTATTTATAACAAGATTACAGCTAGCTTGTACATGTCGCGATTCATGTAAACTCTCGCTGTCTTTCCCATTATAATTATTTTTAAAATTCTCCAAAACAATTTTTTTTTTCAAATTTGACTGAAAGTGTCACCTCAAAGAGTCAAAGGTCAGTAGATGCATTGCATGTACTTAACAACGAGAGACCAGCAGTGATTGAGCTCACTCCAAATTTGCTAGCTTCCAATGACCCCATTTCAGTAAACTACCCTCCTTCGTGTTTTTATTCTTTTTTTTAATTGTCCCCCCCGAAAAAAAATATACATATCAAAAGAATCGCCTTTTAATGCTGATTCTAAACATGTATAATTTAATTAGGTTCACTACACCCATTTAAAAGTTACGTGGCCTTACTTATTCCTTTTTCTTTTTGAAGCGAAGCCTAATTTGTTTTGACAAGTCTTGACATTATACCGCTCGCGAAGTCTTATCTCGTATTGGAAACAAAATTTTTGCAGGAACCTATGATGTCACTTCAGATCGGAGCTATAATTTAACGTTAGAATGTGACGGTCATAATTTTTACTGGCGATATATATTTGAAGGAAAACTTGATGTTATTTATATACCGATTAAAAAAGAAAATATAGATATTTCTTTAGTCGCTTTTATACTCGTTGGATTTTTATTTAATATTTTTTTGTTCATAATTGTTTTTTATTCAAATATTAATCTGCTGGGGGCGGCGCTTGTTCTGCCTTTCTCCGTTTCCTGGTCCGAGTTTTGAACCCCAAATTTTTGCTTTTCTTCTTTATAATATTGGCAAGTTTTTCCGTGGTTTCTATAGTGTGGCTTATAAGGCTCTGAGTCCGAGTGCTGTTTTGTTGCCTCGTCAAATATCTTTAATCTTTGTTTCTCTTGATGTTTGGCATTTTTCATAAGTGTTTTAGCAACTTGTGCTGCTGACAAAGGAACTTCTTGCTGCCCCTTTGGTTTCTTTACTGTTCTCCATAATTTTTCTCTCAAAGAAGGTTTTCTTGACGATGGCCCAGGTTTAGCTATATCGATTTCTGTCGAAGAATTTTCGGTGTCACATTCTGTTAGCTCGCGTCTGGTAGATGGCGTTTGTTCCAAAAGCCATTCTTGCGCTACGACTGAAGGTGAGTCTAGTTTATGAAAATCAGATAATTCTTAGGTTTCTTCCAATTTTTCTTCCTCTTTGGATTTAACCTCTTGTTTATTATGTCTTAAACCAGTAGGTTGTGCATGAGGCTCTTCTCTGTCGCTTTCATCGCTAGTATCCGATGAACATTGAACTTTTCCTTTTTTCTCTTGATTGTTGTGGAAAGTTTGTAGCCAAGACTGGGCTAAATATTCCTTCCACTTCTCCCAACTGCTGTGGTCGTTAAAAAGGGCTCTTTTTCCTTAATTGCCTCAAAATGTTTAAGGGCGCTTCCCTTTAATCTGGCTGCAACGCATTGCTCTTTGACCTTATCCTCAAATGATTCAGTTAGTTCGTCGAAGATTTTTAATTTTTCGATAAACTCATCTACGTCCTAATTTCCCGCGTATTCTGGTATAATTTTTGCAATTTCAAGTACTGTTGATAGGGTAGTCATTTTTTCCTCTGGTAATGCCATTTTATTTCAATCTACTATTTTTATCTAGCCTCCTCGACCCAGTTTTTCCAGCGACCACCAGTTGTTGTGAAGTGTTATTTGTGGCATTTGGGTGTTTTAGTTGTAGATGTCTTTATTCTCCCTTTATAGGGGAGATAAACTCTGGCCCTAAGGTAATTAAACTTTGGTAGCGTGCCTTAGGCTATGACCGAACTACTGAGGCGTACCGACTGGGTATGTTCGAGGGCTAAAGGTAGATTGTAGAGAGGTTGTCTAAAATACAATACTTTTATTCATTTAACATATAATAATAATCAGATATATACTCCCTACTGGGACCGGCTGTCCCAAGTAGACCACAAGTCTCAAAAACTACAATGATATATAATAAGATACAGACACTTACAATAATCCGACAAAGTCCCAAGGTATTTCTAATGAGAAAATAAACGGGCAGAGGTTCACCCTGCAAATCAAAAAGTCTGCCTTCAGTCTCAAAAATCGGGGTATATATACGAAAAACCTAACCACGTCCTTCAGGTACATTGACGCATTTAGCCAGGAAATTGGTTATTGAGCAAGTTCCCTCCAAGCCCACACATTCCACGATTTGTATCCTTGTCTTAAAAAGTGGTATTTTGAAACTTTGTTTTTGCGTCTTAATATATTTTTACTCAATTAATAATTAACTAAATTAGAAAGCTTTACCACATTAGCACGGCCATATCCAGGGAGAGGTAGGGGGTTCAACCCTCCCCCCCTTTGAAATTTTTGTTTCACTCACAAAAGCGTGACAAAGATGCATATAACCTAATTTTTCATGCATTTTTTTATTTTTTCTTGTGCCCCCCCCCCCCAGAAAAATTCTGGATATGGTCCTGGCAGTAAGCATAAGCAAATTGAATATGACATTTTTATTTTGCCTATAGCTTCATCACAATTCCTCGAAAATAAAAGTAAGCGGACGAAACTTAGTTTAAATATTTTTTGGATATTTTGTTTTCAATTTTTTAGTAAATGAAAACTTTGTTGATGAAAAACAAAATTTGGGAGACAGGAGGGGGGTGCTAATCAAGATTTTGCCCCGGGCACAGACATTAGAAACGCCACTTATGTTATGATTAAGTTAATCAAGGCTCCTCAAATCTAGGCTTTCTTATCCTTTTTTCAAAAATAACACACAGATCAAATAAACATCTTAGAAAGGATCTTTCATTTATTTTCCTTGCTATTAAAAGTTATTTATAGATTTTACTTCTTTCGAAAGCAATTGTTTATTCAAAATGAATACACAACGAAATTTGTTCCCTTGGACCAGGGCTTGTTTGTATAACAGGAAACTATAAAATAAGTAACGAAACAGTTCACAGTAGCGCATTATAAGTAAGGAGCGACTTTAGCTAACTAAAAACTAATACTTTCAAACTCGAAGACTCAGTTTCTTCCACTACGCCGACACAAGATAACACATTGTTTTATTTTCGGACACTATGATGTAAACTAGTTGTAAATACAGCGTAAATAGGCATGTTCCTGCTCTTGCACCTAATACAGTTATCAGGCCTCGTGTTTTCTATTTATCACTTTGTAAGTAGATTGTATCTATGGAATTTGCTCACTCTATGTTTCTTCCTGTGCTATTTACTCACTCTATGTGCCTTGGCACCTTCCCATGCTATTCTAGGACGCTATGTTCCTTCCCGTGCTATTCTATAGGACTATGTTCCTTCCTATGCTATTCTATGGTATTATGTTCCTTGGCACCTTTCCAGAGCATGAACTTATCGATTTGCTTGGTTTATGTTCCTTTCTATGTTATTCTAAGGGTTTATGTTCCTTCCTATGCTATTCTATAGGACTATGTTCCTTCCCATGCTATTCTATAGGACTATGTTCCTTCCTATGCTATTCTATGGCATTATGTTCCTTGGCACCTTTCCAGAGCATGTACTTATGGATTTGCTCGGTTTATGTTCCTTCCTGTGCTATTTCGGGAGATTACGTTCCTTGGCATCTTTCCAGAGCATGACCTTATGGATTTGCTTGCCTTATGTTCCTTCCTATGCTATTCCAGGAGCTTATGTTCCTTCCTATGCTATTCTAAGGGTTTATGTTCCTCCCGTGATTTACTCCTCTCTCTCTCTCTCTCTCTATCCCACTCAATTTGTCGTTGTTGATAGCTCAGTTTGATTGTGGCAGTGAGAGTGTCAACACATGACAAAATGTTCCATACATGTCCACTATGCATGTACACACTGGGCAGTTGGTCATCATGTGAGAATTGCACAATGATTGATGAGTACGATGAAAAGTGCAGGTTATTCAACCCGAGTAAATTGCATAGAGGATATGCTGTACAAATTAAAGGTTGTAATTCCTGTCTTGAAGAGGGGTGTGACTCTCATCCTAGAAGACACCTATGCTCCAATTGCCACTATGATAAATGTGATCAATGGGAGAATACATATCCCGGTATGATTGGAAAGAATCCTAAGCGTGATTTTAATTTATTGCTACGAGATTGGTATCGTCGTGGTTTTAGATTGTTCTGGGAGGAGGAGCCGGGACAGCAATTCAACTGTTGGAAAAACAAAAGAATATAGTTTCTACGTCATCGTTGTGAAGACAATGACCACTATGATTATAAGCCCACTGATTTTTATTTGGCTGTGACGGAATGGGATTCACCACTTGAGGACACTGTTTGTGACATTGTTTCGAATAAGCAAATTGAAACATGTGAATTCTATAAAATGAATGAGAATAGTATCATTGACTATACAAAGAGATATGACAAGAGTGAAGTTACACTCTACTGTAGAAAATGTTACCCTGACATTGCAACACATCAGGATCAGTATACTGTGAATTCGGATAATCTACCTACATTAATTGTTATTGACAAATACCTATACCTAGTAGAAGATGAAATCTAAAGAGTAGAAAAGTCGTTTTTATCATGTATATACATTATTTTTATTAATAAACAATTTCACATACATTTTTGGAACATTTTATTCGTAGGGCACTAAAATCATTATTAAACACGCTTGTAAGTATATTTTCTACTAGAAAGTCGTTCACTCGAGGTAAGTCAACGTAGATGTCAAGAAACTGTTTGTAGGTATACCCACGACATCTGAACATGAAAAAGATCAGTGCATGAAAGCCACATGTCTTAGTCGTTAAACCCTGTACTCTTCGTTGATTTTGAATAATAGTTATCCCACTGCTTTCAATAAAGTTGCTGATGTATGGAGTGTAGAATTTATACGATAGACCAAGAGGATCAAAAAATTCAATATTCTTCGCTGTTTGAAAGATGCATAACCAATGGCCTGTCTTCAAAGTCGAAGGACTGCTATTAACAATGATAAGGGTATTGTTAACACTTGGAATTTTTTCAATGAAGTCCGATGGTATGCAATAGGACTTGTACTGGGACATGTATGGATCCATACTAAATACATTGATTATTTGGTTTGTGTTCATGGTGCTAGGTCTAGTAGAACACTGCCGTCGGGTGTGATTTCCCAATAGTTTTGAAATTGACTCAATGATATTAGTGTGATACTCACAGTCAAAGCATCGGCAAGTGCACTCTAAACGTACATTCTCTGTTCGTATTATGCTCATATCCTGGGTCCCCGACAGGTACAAAACAATTACACCGTGATTTTTTGAAAACATTGAATCAGTTATTCCATTTTCAAATAGTTGGGAGTAATGATCTAGGGATTGCATGGTCAACTCGTACAGAGTTCTATAGGATTTTTTGTCAAATGATAGAGTGTGCAGTGGAATACCGTTCTCTTTGCACACAAGGCTAGATAGACGGAAAAAATTAAAATCATGGGGGGATTCAGTCCAGGATCCAACGGCACTGCCACTCTTCACAAAGGCCAAAGCCAATTTTGATGGAATTTCTCCATTGATAAATGATGAATCAGTATAGCTACGAGAGCCGGTGGCAATGTGACGTTGATTGGCAATCGTATGGGGGACAAGAAGTTTAATATTGTTGCCATTGGCTCTTAGCTTTTCCACTGCCAATGCAACAGAGCTCATAACCTTTTGTTTTCGGACGAGGAGAATTGCTGATGTGATAATGACATTTGCATCGGGTGCTCCAGGAAGTGTTTTTCTCAAAATGAAATTCGATGGGGCCAGTTGCAACTTTATGTCAATCTTGACATTGGGGGGTAACCATTGGGATATATTGAATATCTCATGATTTAATTTTCCAACCAGATGATACTCCTGGGTCACTGCAGTAGTCAACTCACCGTCAGTATCCACACCTGATCGATATTCATAGCCCAATGACTGTCCTCTCAACTCCTTGTATGCCTTTGGTGTCATCATCATAAATTGTATGTAGCTTGCATAGTTGGATAAATTATTGCTAGTGCTCACCAATGTTCCATTAATAAATACATTAATTTGTTTGAACAGATTGTGTAGAATACAGTTTTCGTAGGAGAGACCATCGGCAACAGCTGGAGTTGTATTACCTGACTTTTTCTTCACCGCAACATTTAAATCAATAAATGTTGATGACAAATCAATGAAATAGTCTTCATTGGAAAATATTTGAAACTGTATATTTTCCGAGGGGTTGTTGGGAGTGAAATTGTTCATAGTAGCCATACTTGACACTGACATCAACATTTTCAGCATTGAACAAATTCAATGAGGAACCGATTGATAGATGTGATTCCTTATGGGGGAGATAAGTCATCTTAAGCGAAGAAATCCTTCTTTGATCTAACAGTCTTTTTCTTTTTCTTCTTATTGGTCTTCGTTGTTTTATTTCTAGAAGTCCTTGTTGATGTCCTTCACTTCCCACCTGGGTAGAGACTGATGAGTGAATGACGCAAACGCATCCTTTTCAATCCCTCCCCATTTTGCCGAGATTTTAAATGCTCACCAACGGCTCTTGCTGAAGATCTAGTATTTTCCTTAACACTCTCCTTGAAATTCTTACCCGACCCACAGTCCTGTAGTGTTGAGACAGCAAAATTTGATGCAGCAGGTACAAGATATTTTCTGGCAAGGGGTAGTGCAGAACGAAATAGCCTAGCAAACCAGCTACCAAGACCATAGCCAGACATTGTAGTACGCCTCTTGTAGTAGTCCAGTCCATTGCCAATTTGACGTGGAATCAGAGCACCAACATAGCAATCGATATCGGGACAGACAAATGGAATTCTTCTATTGTTCATTTTAGGTGGTGTTGGTGACATCGAGAATGGGTCAAAAATGACACGTAATCACTGCTAAACCTTTTGTTATTGCTAGAGCATCACCCAATTCACTTCTTAGTGTTAACTGACAGAGTTCCAAATACGAAGTGTTTACAGGAACATACTGAAGATGCTTTATATTATAGTGATGAACCGGTTCATGTAGTTGTTTTTCGTTCAAGAACAAGTAGGAGGGGGACATTTGAATTACGAACTGTCGATGTTTTCACAAAAGATGCATAGAGAAATATGCAAGAGTCCAAGGTGAAACCCGGTGGATAATCAGCAAAAATAACTTGATCCATCCAGTAAACGGTGCCAGCGTTTTTCCCATTGATCATATTCTGTTTAAAGCCAAGAACGTCTCTAAGACTATCATTGAGAATAATTATTTCACTGTCAACAGGTGAGGTAATGTAAATCCTATCGTGTTCCATTGAATAATTAAAATGGAATGTACCATTCCTGCGATATGAGATTTTTCTTTGATTGTACGACACAAATCTGTCATATTATCGTATTAAATATATTTCAATTTGACATGTGAATATTCGCTAGATTTAAGTGTTTTAACCCATTCATAGTCGACAAAGAGTGACAATCGAATGGTATAACTTTTATATCATACACACGATCCTTTCTCAGGATGTCATAGGTATTTTTGAGAATACAATCGATAAGACCCACTTCATACTTTCCATCATCGAATTTGATGGCGGGGAAGAGTTTCGTCCAAAAATCACTTGTTTTATTCAAGTCATTGTAGCGAGGATCGGAAACGTTGGACATAAAAGTTACATAGAAATCCTTCGGCATTGTCAATATCTTCAACAATGATCCAAGAATCAAAATCAGAGTTGTATCTTAGCCACCGAACAAGTAACTGTTTCTTACCCCTGTGAGTACGAGTCTTTAATATATTTTCAATTTGATAGATTTCACTATTATTTTTAACTTTTTATAGTTCATACTCATAAAAGCCGCCGAGAATCTCTTCATCTTTGGTATCGCGCAAACGATAAGTTATGGGTTTAGTGTCTAGGATTTTTGCCACTTTAAAAAGTTCTGTGGCACAAGTAATTACCCTTTTCAAAAACATTAGTTGTTCTATTAATTCGAACAGTATCACCAACAGTGAATTTTTTCTTCTTGACAATCGTTTCATTGGAATATTGTTTAAGAAAGGTGGCAATTGTATCATGATCAGAATGATGAACTTCCGTTGGGGTTGAATTGGACAATGATCGATGAGGTCGTTGATTATAAATCAACATGATTTTATCTAAATCATGAATAAAAGCATATGTATTTTTCAATGTACAATATCTTGAAATTAAAAGTCGAATAGTTCTTATCAATCGTTCGGCCAATGCAGCCTTTATAGGACTATGACTATGATAGAACAGTGTATTGTATTTCACTAATACTTATGCAAAATGGGGATTAACAAATTCACTACCGCGATCCGTTAGAATTTTTTTATACGAATCCTGTTCGAGAATACTTCCAATGGCCTGAGCAACTTCAACACCTCTCTTTGAGCGCAATGGAATGGCATATGCTTAGCGACTAAAAACACTGATTGCAAGTAGAATGTACTTGTACGGTGTATTGTGACGTCTTTGAATCTCATCTAGAGTTAGAAGATCTGCTTGCATTATATGCAATGGGAAAAAGGCTTTAGTTTTTCGATAATGATTAGCACGAAGCCTATGATTTCTATGCAGAGTGTAACTCGATTCATTTTGTAGATAGTCTTGTACACTTTTAGCGTGAACACCAGTGACTTTGGAAAGTGGTTGGGGAACTTAAACTCCCCACTTCACCAATATTGTCATAAACACGTTTCAGAACTTCAACCATTTTGAATGTAAACGTGCAGTGTAACATCCGCTACCCTTTTGTATACTGATGGTTGGTGGTGGTGGTGACGTTGACTTGATACGTCTTCGCTTTGTATAGCAATCAGTGGCGTACTGCTCCTCCTTATTGTCAAGTTTCCACTAGGTGTGCTAGTATTTTCCAAGATTAATTTAAAATCTTCTTCTTCATCTTCATGTTCATATTTTAATGGTGTTGACAAGGATGCATGTTCATTTAATTTTTTTAGAATTTGCCTATTGCTAATAAGGCTTTTGGGGAAGTTTAATGTATTTAGAGAGTTGTATAGATGAGCGTCAAATGATAATAGTCCTTTACGATTTGTAACCATATCATAGATTAAATCAAGTAGATTATAGCTCTTGCCTTGAATTATAACCCCTTTCCCATAGCTATCAACTTGAATATGATCTTGACCACTTTCCATGAGATAAGTTAGGAGTCGTTTGTTCACGATATGAGTGGGGCATTAGATTTCCAATTTTCGATACAATTGAATCCAATTCCTCCTTCTTTAATTGTATTCCAGCAGCAGCAGCAGAATCCTGAGGAGATGATTCTTCTTTGTGATCAATACCACTGGCCTTCGCACGATAGGGCTTATGTTTGTCCACTCGGCGAAGTGCATCTTGAAGTAAAAGCAGTTTTTTATCATCCTCAATATTCTCGTTGTCAATGAATTTACTCAGATTGTCCTCAAATTGTTCCACGGGTGAGAGAGCGAGTTCTATTGGAGTCAATTTATAGGGTTTGGCCATTCTCTCTAGAGAAAACTGTTTACAAGTCCTGCAATTATTGGCAGTAAAAGTGTAAAAAAGCTACCACCCACCTTAAGAAGACGTTTCCTTTTAAAATTCTTTCCTTTGTTTTTAGAGGCCAATGTACGTACAATGGAACGATGTTGCTTTACCTGTTGCTTAACTACTTCTGGCAGTTGAACATTGCCCTCGGTCAAATTTAAACATAGTTCAGATATTAGATTAATGAAATCATTGTCAACACCATGTTTGAGTATGGCTTTCCTAAGTGGGTGTTTTGAAGTGCTTAGGACTGAAAATAAATGTCTATTTTCATGTAGTTTCTTCAGAGTCATGATAGCAACTAATAGGTCTTTTTACTGTTCACTGGGAGATATACTGTAATTTCATTGTCAAAAATATCTGTGACTACACGCAAATCCTTGGGAGTATTTTGATTAAGACCCAATAGGATATAGCCGTAGGGATTATTAGTTGCCTGATTGTACGCTGAGATCAGAAATTTGGGGGCACCTGGATAGATTTGTTTATAGAGTTATTAGCGAGCTAGGATCACGAACAACTCTGTAGATGATATAGTAGGTGCAGTTCAATGCAAGTGTTCGCATACATTTGCTCTGATGAAAGAGATTGTGTAGAACCAGAGTAATGGAAATCTGTTCATGATGAGAGCGAACGGTGAACAATTGCAGCATTTCCTGGGACCACTGTTCAATAGATTCAGCTAGATCGTCGATAATCAACCAAGAGTTTGGTTCAATAATGTTGAAAACATCAAGTCCCTGTATAAATTGTATCTGCACCAATCCCACCGTGCCAATTGCTTTTATTTTATCGTATGACTCCTGCCAAATACTGTAACAATAGTAGATTTTTTTCGGCTTTTCCACAAACATTTTATCACAATTTTTGATTATTTTAGTTAAGAGTAACGATTTTTTCCCCGCTAATTTTTAGGATGAGGTCCATTACCAGATGAAGAGATGAAAAATAATACCCTAAATCAAGATTAAATTCCCCATAGATTTTGTCCGTATTTTTACACATAATGTCTAACAAAAGTTAACACATCACTCGACAAATACAGCTTGCAGTAGTCAAACCCATTTTTACACCCTCCCTCTGCCCACACTTTTTTTTAGCAAAACTGTATTCATCGGGGGTGCACCTACGATCGTTTAGACTGTCGTAAAACGATTCGATCGAGGGAATAGTTTCCTCAGCGAATCTCGACATGGAACAGTAATGATCATAAGGATATATACCCTTGACCGTCAACAAATCATATAAATCATTTGGAAATTGTTGCTTGAGAAGGGGGAAAGCGTTGCAGCCGTCATCGTTTTTCTGCACTTGAATTAATTCGCTCAATGATTTAGGGAAAAAACTGTAGGAATCTAAAAAGCGAATTTTAGTCGTATACTCAATGTCGTCTTCGACATATCTCCACATAAATTCCAAAACAAGCAACTTTTCCGATGATTTAGGAATGATTTTGTAGGAAAAGCTGTCTATCACCCATGCATCATCCACTGTTCCATTTCTTTGAAGATGTGCCATTGCTGGTAGCACATACTTCAGATCGTAGTTAGAATTATGTGTAAAAACCGGAAGAAAGAGTTGCTGTTTAATTTTTAAATTATATGAATTGTGAGCCCACCCCCGAAAGTTACTTTTCCCCGTTGAATTGGGGTCAATAAGATGATTGTGATCCTGGACAGCGTCTTTTGGGGCAAGAGTCTTTTGGGCTACAAACCCAACAAATTGTCCCCTTTTCTAGTGCTAGTTGCTCCTTATCTGATAATGACATTGGGAAGTTGGTGTGACGCAATCGTGAAATTGCACCGTTCGCTGTTTTTATTAAAGACAACAATAACTTCTCCATGCTACCGTCCTCATCCATAGCCAAAAAAACTCTTCCAGCTGCATTTTATTATTGGAATCGCGACGGGCATGCACATAGGAACAAGCAACCAGTTTGTGTTCCTTGACTATATTTGGCCTTGATGGGTCTGATACCAGTCTTAATTCACAACCCAAACATACTTTATCAACCTGTAGCAGGGAATTTCGGAAGTTTTTAAATTGTAAAGTATCTTTGCCTTCTGCCGGCATTTCTATTCTTTGATTGCCATGAATTTTGCAATATCTCATGTGATCCGAGAATGTTCGTTCAGATCTAAATGAGGAAAGGCACATGGGGCAATAGTGACATTCTCCTTTCTTCGTGCCTTGGGATAAGAGTCGACTTATTGCCGTAACGGGGAAAAAATGACCATAGGAATTTACATCTTTGGGAGGCTAAAAGATAACTCAAACCGAATTTTTAACATTATCTATCATCGGTGTCCTAACGGAATATAAAACTCCTTTTCTATTTGGTTTCTTTCCCCCATTTACAAATTCTGTGTCATACTGGAGAACAACCACCCCCAACCCAAGATTTTCATTTGCTTTTTCGAATATGGTTATTTCTTTTAAGGACACCGGATACTTTCCCTCTAAACAATCAAAATTTACTTCAGGGAAATTTTCTTCACCGTTACGTGCAAGTCTGTCGAAATTTTTTATTGTTGAATCTTTTTTTAATGTTTTATGAGCTGCTGCTAAAAATGCATATTTAAAGCATTGCAGCCCTGTTTCAAGTTTGAAACCCTGAACCCCTCCTGTAGCCGACAAATCTGGGTTGCATTTTATTTCGGTACTACCCGCCCCTCTTAAAATAAAGTTTTTTTAAATCTACTGAGATTCAGATCCATGTGTTCAATGTATAAAATTGTGGACCCACTTCCCCTCTCGTTAAACGTGTCCAAAGTTAATGTTAATTTATTAACCCAATTGAAAAAGTTACCCTCAAATTCATTTAGACCAGGGTAAAAAGTTTGATTGCCAGTTGAAAAATGAAAATAAAAAATGTCCCCAGATGTCCCCTTTTGTAAATAAACTTTTTG
>JAQQPU010007763.1:22660-37796 GCA_029168905.1 Artemia sp. Kazakhstan ARC1039
ACAAATTGAAAATGATGTCGTTAATGAATGACAATTTTGTTAAAATTGACCTGAAAATTGTGTGGGAGAAGAGAGGGAGGGAGCACCAGTCAGGATTTGGCCTTGGCGGTAGAGAGGCCAGAACCGCCACTGTGTGTGCAAGTATGACTTATGTCATACCTGAAGAAAGAGCAAAATTACCAGGAGATAAATCCAGAGGTCCCTTTCCACTATTAAAATTGTGTGGCTGAACAATGTACTTTTTCACGTTTCTGACCCCACCAGAAAAATTTTCTAATCCATTCTAAGGGTCAGACAAGTGTTCATTTAGGACTCATACCATTCCTTATGTATAAAATTACAGACAGGCTATATTCCATTATATGAGTAATTAAATTCTTAGAATATAAATTTATAAATGGGCTTTTTAAAGCCTATTTAAATTAATAAATAGGTTCCTTTGGTTTGTTCCCTTCTTCGTTATTTTTATAAAAACATTTCTCATTCTTTAAATAATAAACTCTCAACCAAGAAACTGGGACCTATTTTTTTTGCAGATCTTCATTTTTCTTTTTTCTTTTTTATTTAAAAAAAAGTTGGGAGCTAAGATTAATACCAAAATTTTAGGTTGAATGAGGCACCCCCAAAAATAAGCAACTAATGGATTTATAGTGGTTTTGTTGTGCATTTGTTCCATCCCCCACAGCAGAAAACTCAAATGCCTTTATAAAAATTAAACGAAAATATGACTGGTAGATTTAAAGAAAATCAATTTCTATTACAATTTTATTTCAAATTGATGTTAATTAAGAGTTTAAATACATATACCTAGATGTCTCTATTTCATGTATTTTGCCATCATTGTTCTTTGCTCTTTAACAAATAAATAGTGCCTTTTTCAATTTTAGTTTAGTCAGGTCAACAACCAACACATATATTAATTTATAATACTATAATAATAAGTATATTAGTACTATAATACTATAATAATAATTTATAATACTTTACAGACAGGACAAGTTTTGGCGCCTTTTTTTCCATGGCACTAGTGAAGGTGTCCCAGAGTGTTTGAAGCACTCAAAATTGATACTTAGGTTTGCTTACTCATTATTATTATATTATTCCCTTTTTAATTTTACGAATTTTTCTTTGCTTTGACATTTTGCTGATCCAACATTGACCTTTTAATTTTTGAGTTTTAATTATTTTTGACATTTTTACTTATTTGACATTACCCTTTTATAATCTTTTTTTGGTTCTTCTTTGTTTTATTGATGCTAAAGCGCGAATTCGGCCCATTTGGGCTTGTGATAGCCGTTTTTCAGCAATAGGCCTAACTCTTATCCAATCTTACTACTACTCATTTACACCATTCTTGTGGCGACGTTGTTTGACCCAAATTTGCTGCATTGGTAATTTAAAACATACAGGAGGGCAAATAAAAAAAAACAACATAAATTTGTCCCCAGTACGCCTAAGAGATTACAGTCTACTAGCTTACTTAACCAGCAACTGAAACATCCATTGGATGCTCAAAGGAACTGGAGGTTCTTTAACCCTTTTTTTAGCCTACTTAAACTACCAATATTTTTCCAAGCTAATCTAGGACTTTATTTTGCAGACTGGAATTTTAGTCAAACAATTCTTTTAAATTTTAACTATCACTATCAGATCAAATTCAGCTTAAACATTATTGCATTGGAGAATAATCTTAATAAATATAAAATTTTCTTTGAGATATTCTACTTTTTAAATGAAGTTGCCAGACTCTACACTTTAAAAGATGCCAGTAGTTTTTAATTTGTATCTTCTTGTGTTAAATCGCTGAAGATCTAACTCTTATAAGTTTGTTTATTCTCTTTGATGTCTTTGTCATTTGCTGGTTGTCTGATTTTGGTTTATGTTGAATACCTTCCAAGGAATAGAATCAAATATATACACACCAAGTATAGATATTTATAAAGGTGGACAATTTGAAAGATAAGAGGGAATTTCCACACAAAAAGAGTGTTGGCTAAAATACCCAAACTTTTATGCATTTTCATGGAAACACCACAATTGTTGCAAGGTGAGAGGGTGTTGACAAGATACTCCAATCCCTCCTTGTGCATAGGGAAACAAAATTACACTTACCTCCTTATATTTCGAAAAAGCAAAATAAACTCTTCCATTGACAGTGACTTCAAATCCCTGATTGTAAATCAAAGTCCAATGCCCTTTGTTCCCAAATTGATCAACAGCAATATTAGGTTCCATAAGTTCAATCTTGGCTTTATGAATAACTGGCATTCCTAAAGAAAACAAGGTAAAGGTTTAAGTTACCTACATATTATTATTGCAAAACTTCTGTAAAAAAATTATCAAATGTGAGATTGAAAACAATGGCTGAGATTGAAAAGGTGTTTTAAAGCCAGGAAGTTTCCTTCAGAGAAAAAATGTTAAAATGTTAGAAATAAATGTTAAATAATAAATGCTTAAAGAGTTATTCAAAGATTTTGTATTCAACTCATAAGTTGTATTTCATTATCTATTTATTTAACATCTTTACTGACTTCTAAAAAACAATAGCTGCTTAGTTGGTATTACATGTGGGCCATGACTCAGTTGCTAATCTTTGGATAGTGGCAGAAAATCTGTAAATGTATGTCAAGAAATCTTTATCTTCTAATTTCAATAAATATGTGAAGTTTAATATCTTAAATTAACTTAAATCGCATGTCCAGCAAGATAAGGTGGTGATGAACCTCCTGTAGCTTAGCCTACACTCTGCATTGGCCCAGTCCTGGTCAACTCCTTTCTTGAACGCATCTATGGTTTGAAACTGGATGGTGGCTTTAGAGAGGCTGTTCCAGTACGGGACAGCGCATACAGAAAAGAATTGCCAGCACTCACATTGATGGCAATGGGGGACTTGCAGCTTCTTTGTGTGACCTCTTGTTGTACTTGCAATGGATTAGGAGAAAACTTGACTTGAGAGGTTCTTTTCTAGCAGTTTGCGAGTAGCAATTGCGTCCTTTCTTTCTTTAATAGACTGGGGTGGGGAGTTTGAGGAATACAAGGCGTTCCTCATACGGCTTGTCTTGCAAAGCTGGTATGAGCTTTGTTGCTTGCCTTTAGACACTCTTGAATGCTTTAGCATTCAGTTTATTATGAGGAGACGCTAGCATCATTCCAAATTCCAGGCGTGGATGCATAATAGCTTTGCACAGCTTTTTGACCACACATGGCTTCTTTATGAGCCCTAGGGCTTGGGTCGCTTTAGCAACTTGAGGTTGTGTGTGGCTGTGGAACTTGATTTTGTCACCAACAATAACCCCAAGGTCCCTCTCCTCACTTACACCTTCGAGTAGGTCATCTCCAATACAATAAGGTTGTCTAGGATTGTTGTGTCCAAGATGCAGGACTTTGCATTTTGACACATTGAACTGCAAACCCCACTCAGATGACCATCTAGATAGTTGATCTAAGTCTTCCTGCATCATTCAGTGATTGGGGCTACTTTGAGCCTGTCCTAAGAGCTTGCCATTGTCAACATATAGTGTCAGTGGGTTGTTCAGGTTAGTTGTACTGTCATTAATATATATGCTGAACAATGTGAGTCCCCAGATTGTGCCCTGTGGGACTCCATTAATGACAGGAATTTCGTCTGAATAGATAGTTTTACTGGTGGCGTCATAAACTACTATCCTCTGAGTTCTTCCAGTAAGAAAGGCTTCAATCCAGGCAACTATAGCATCATGCACCCTGTATGCTTCCATCTTCAGGAAAAGAACTGGATGCTGTATTTTATCAAAGGCTTTTGATTGATTAAGCAATATGACATCCACTGGAAGGCCATCATCCAAGAGTCTGGTAACAAAACCATATGTTTCCATGAGGTTTGTGTTGATTGAGCAACCTTTATTGTTGCCAGTGCTGGTAAAAAAAAATGCTGCCCAGGTATCCTGCTGTGATTTCAACCTATTTAACTCAAGTTGCATCCCCAAATCATTCCTGCAGATCAAGTTGGCCCATCCCAGACCATTAAGTAGATTTTTCAGGTTCTTTTGCAAAAAGTGATGCAATGAAGAATGGTATGAAAATGAGATATAATTGTTCAATGATTACAACTCTAGAAACACACTGCAAGGCTGCTTTGTACAGGTCTCCTAACCCTTTTCTCAGTGATTGCTGATTTAGAACCTTCACATGTATATTTTCCTAGTTATTGTTAATTGGATTAGTCACTGATTAACTTTGCCATGATTTTTAATCTCATAAGAAAAAATTGTGAAATCTGTGTCATCTCTTTGCTATCAATTTCTTGTCACTAGGGGGTTTTAATCCTGATCACCTGAATTAAAGCCTTTGGTTTGATATGGTTTTTGATACTTGTCAGTTATTGGAAATAAATTCTAGAATTACACTTAGGTTACATCTCACAAAACTGGTTTTATAGCTACAAAAACAAGTGATGGAAGATAAAATGCATAGGACTTAATGAATAGACAGAATGCATTGGACTTGTATAATTTGGGCTATATGTTTGTACATTAGGAGTGGGAGTTAGGTAAATTAGGTTGGATTAGGTTTCCATAAATTTTGTTTCTAAAGTATTATTTTATCATCACACTTTGTTTAATTAAAATCAAGTAGTTGCAGGCATCAAGCCATGGTTTAATTGTAAAAAAAAAACATGGTTTAATTGTAGAAAAAGCCAAGACAGATAGTCTGAGTGAGTGTGAGACAAATCTGGCATAAGCCCTTTTAGGATCGCATTAAAAATGATGTCATCTTACTTGTTGATAGATAAGCCTATCATCCATCCATCCATACATCATATCTTTCATTAGGATTAACCTAAATTCACTTTTTGGGTGCGTTTCCAATAACCAACAATACTGGTTTTTGAATCTTTGTTTGCATTTTGTCTAGTGGATAAGAATTGTGCACTGTCTTGAATTTTTATTTCATGAAACTGGAAGTGATAGAGATCATCCCCCTATTTTGTTTGGTAGTTCTCTCTTGCCATATACCTCACATATGAATTGTAGATGGATTACCAGACAAAATTGGAATAAGTGGGCATTTATCCTGGCAGACATCACTGAAAAAAAAACTACAATAATCTTTACCAAGACACTAAGCTAAGAAATATACAGGTTAAATAGCAGGTGGTGATTATTGCCTTTTGAGGTAAACCTCTTGCTATTGACTGGCCAGTATCTTTATAATCATTTATTTGGACCTGGAACAATCTATCTACTAAGTAGTTGTTGAAGAACTATCAGGAAAAATCAAAACTGTGTTGGTAAGAGCAGGGGCGTCCAGAGGGAAGGGGGAGGGGGCACCCCGTCCTAACTGTTTTGTCATTTGGTGGAATTTTTGCTGAAGGCAAGAATTCCAGCAGAAATTTGTAAAATTTCTGGTTTCTTCAGAAAATTTGGCAGAAATCAGATAGTGATTCAGTAAAATCTACAAAGTTCACCCCCCCCCCCAATAAAAAGAGGTTCAGGAGACCCTGGGTGAGAGTCTTAAGTGTAAACATTACTGCAAGCATATGACAAGTAAAATAGTGCAACTAATATGACTCTTTTGCTAGATTAATTGAAAAAAAAATTGCTTTCTAAAAAGAAGTTTTTAAAAGAAAACTAAACAAGCTAAATGAAACCAAAAACAATATGAAATAAAATCAAATAATAATTCAAACTTAAAACAAACAAAAATCATTATCAATGAATGAATGAGACCTAAAACAAACAGAAATCAATACAAACAAGTGTAGGGTAAATGCCTCTGAACCTTCCTGTGACCAAAGTATCATTTGCACTCTACTGAAAGCAGTTTTTGTTTCAAACAGCATGTTTATTCATCAAAACATCAATAAAAAAGAGAGAAAACTGCCATAATAACAAAGATTACTGAAACAAACTAAAAGAAGTTGACCAATTGTTTATTATATAATGATATTCATTCCTGGAAGGCTTTGTAGTTTTGGATTTGTTAACATTACAAAAGAGATAACATATATTATGTTTTCAGTAAAGCACAAATGAAAAATTGTTGTTTTTAGGACTTATGGGTGCTAGCCTTATTCTTGCTTGTGGTAATTCTTGTTTGTTTTTGGTCTGATTTAGTCATTGATCTGTATTTCTGGCTGTTTTAACTTTGAATCAAGGAGCTTGTCAAGGAGAAAAAATTTTTGAAGAGGAATGTAGTTGTATTGATTTTAGAAAAAAAAATATGTGATCTGTTTAAATGTCAGGTAATGAAGACCTCTCAAGTGAGGTATTAGCACCAAGGGAGCTTGAGCCAGAAATCCCTACCAATGACTAAATATAACCCAAAACATGACAATTTTCTTTCTGTTTTGTCTTGATGTGTTGACAAATAAACATACTCTTTGAAATAAAAGTTGTTTTCAGTAGAGCACAGATGATGCTTTGGCCTCTGGGAGGTTCAGGGCCATTTGCTCTATGCTTGTTTATAGTAATTTCTGTCTGTTTTAGGTCTTATTTATTCATTGATAGTGAGTTCTGCTTGTTTTATGTTTGAATACTTATTTGACTTTATTTTGTCTTGTCTTTGGTTTCATATAGCTTGTTTAGTTTCCTTTAATTTTTTTCAATTAATCTAGCAAAGGAATCATATCAGTTGTGCCATTTTACTGGTCATATGCTTGTGATAATATTTCCACTTAAGAGCCTTACCAACACAGTCTTGATTTTTCTGACAGTTTTATAAATTTCTATAACAATTACATACTAGATAGAATCTTCCAGGTCCAATAAATGATTATAAAGATGCTGGCCAACCTATAACAAGAGGTTTACCTCAAGGGGCAACACTCAACCCCCTGCTATTTAACCTGTATGTTTCTGAGCTTAGAATCCTCAACACATCTTTTGGTCTATGTGCTTATGACCTCATTATTTGTAAAGCTGGTAAAAATTACAGTAGTGTGTTCTGTGATGTCTGACAGAATATAGTGCTTACTTATTCCAATTTTGTAAGCTATACCATCAATAATTCATATGCAAGGTAACTGGTTGGAGAAAAGTACCAAACAAAATAGGGGGATGGTCTATATCACTCCCTGTTTCATGAAATAAACATTAAGGACAGATAAATGAAGAGAAAAAAGAATGTGATTTGTATTATTGTGGCTCCCAGAATACTGTAGGTTATGCTTTTTTAAAGAATTTCCAACAGTGATATTTTGGTAAATTATGCAACAAAAAAACAACCTAGGCTAGTTGTAGCTTAACTAACTCCCAAGATAGTGAAAAACTCCTAAGCTAGAATTTAACTGTTTGACTAAACATTATGTGTAGTGGTCACTGGAAAACCATGCTCTAACCTAGGCCAGCCCTAGATCAGCAAGCTTACTTTGCCCAAAATCTGTGCAATCAATAGTTCCAACATTACTCCTTGCACTTTCGTAGAAAATCCAGCTGCCTTTTATTTCCTCATAAGTACAATTGACAGGAATATCCGAGAAAGTTCCGTAAATACAAGTGATAAAATAAACAATGACAGCCAAATAACGCTTTTCCATTTTAAATATTTTGCGGTATTTATTTTTATTCTGATTCTTCCTGCTTATATTCCTATTCACCTGAAGTGTATTATTATTATTAATAATATAAGAATAATAATAATTCTCATTATTATTTGGCTCATAATTCCAAAAATATCTAACCTGAAATAAGAATAAAATAAGCAAGTTCTTATAAATAGTCTATGGACATGTTTACTTTTTTCATCCAATTTCGTTCCAAAGATAATTAATCTAGTTTCAGTCCAAAGTTGTAATAAAAATTTGCTATTTAAAATTTCATTGCCATAAATAGCCTGCCTTGTAATGGTCTAAATACTTTTTTTTACTGTGGTAGTTGCCTATGTAATTTATCTACTTACTACTTACTTAGGTCCCGGCCATCCTCGTGGGACGTTTTGGGCCACTCCTCTTGCTTCGGGAGGCGGCTCGGCTCCATTCGTTTCACGTGGCCGAACCAGTGCAGTTGTTGTTTATTTTACTGAGAATGGTTTCAGTGGACTGGAAGCTGAAACCTACTAACCTACTACTAAACTGTTGAAAAGGCGCAACTTGAATTTGTTGGATTGGTGATACTTTTCCAGAGGCTGGCTGGACTTCAGAAGTAAGAGCTAGTAAGTGCAAGTCGATATTTCACGTCAGAACTATGGCAATTATCTGAGGAAACTTGGCTACAGGGGTAAAAGAAGTGGTCAACCGTTTCAACCTTTCTCCCACCTATGGTGAAAATAGGCGGGTTGTCCAGCTCACGTCGCGTAGTTACCATGACTTTGGTTTTGCTGGCATTGATCTCCGTCCCAAACGGCTTTATGGTATTGTAGAGTTTATCAGCTTGTGGCTGTATTTCTTGTGTAGATTTGGCTAGCAGGTCTATATCATCAGCGTAGGTAAGATTGTCTAATAGAGACCCTCCTATTATTGCGCCTTATTCCGACTGCATCAGTGAGAGAGTGATTTTTAGAAAGAGGTTGAAGAGATGTGTTGGTAAGATACAATCCTAGAGAACTCCTCACGAAGTTGTGAACTCTTCTGACAGCCCATCAGCGGTTATTGTTTGGCCTCAAAACCTATGTTGCCTATGTGCCAAAACCTACTTCAGCAAAGCCCCTCTTTGCTCTTGGTGCCCAAAAAGCCTCTTTCCTTCTCCTCTGCAACTTGGGACACCATTTTAACTGAGCACCCTCCGGGGTTGCATTTTGAGAAAGGTTAGCCCTATTTCTAATCTTACCCTTTGGTTTAGCTGGATCACCGACCTTGGACATATGTCCACAGTCCACTCCAGGCTCTCCCCCTTGAGGTGTCCTGGTATGGGGAGATAGTAGAATAGAATAGTATTTTATTAAAAAGCAAACTCTCACAACATAAAATACTGCCGAACTTATTGTTTTCTGGCAGCTAGCCTACATTGTACATAAAAAACAGAAATACATAAATACAATATAAGAACATACAGCGTTGAACCCAATTGGCCTCTCAAATAAAAATGAGTAAAATGAACAAAAATGGGTGCATTAGTACACAAACATAAGCACATAAGTCAAACATAAGTAACATAAGTAAAAGTAAATGTAAGTAACATAAGTAAAATGAATAAAAATGAGTACATAAGAACGGTATAAGGACATACAGCGATGAAACAACTAGCCAGTCAAATAAGAATGAAACAAATAAACTAATACATTAACAATACACATGAAACATTAACATGATACAAAGCAATTTTCATTTATTTATGACTTCAATGAACGCTGACACAAAGCTCCTTCTGTAACGCTCTGCTTTGGATCAGTTCTTTGGACGGCAATGAGGGGCTGGCAATATATATTGAAAGTGTGGGTTACGACGCAGATTATTTTCGAAATTCGTACAAAGAGTAACAAATCGGACTGCCAGGGTAGGGAGGTCAAATTCCTTGAGAGCGAGAATATACGGTACTTTTCTCTGACCGTAAATAATTCTCATGGCTTTCTTCTGGATAATTTCTAGCCTATCGAACGGATCCACTGTAAGGCCAAAATACCACACCAGGTAAGCATACTGAAGCTGTGGATGCATAAAACATACATAAAGGCGGAGACTGTGTGCTTTTGGGCATGAAAATTTAGCAAATAGCTTAAGGAGAGACAGAGATGCACAGGCTTGTTTAACAATAGAGCAAATATGGGCCTCCCATTTCAAATAGCTAGTTAGTATGACCCCTAAGAGTTTAGTTTTTGATGTAATTATTTCATCATATTGGGTTAGTAAATGATGGGGTTGGTTTAAGAAAACTAAATGTCATAATATTGGATTTATGGGAATCTGCTTTCATTTTTGTGGACTGCTTC
This sequence comes from Artemia sp. Kazakhstan ARC1039, assembly GCA_029168905.1. Taxonomy (NCBI): domain Eukaryota; kingdom Metazoa; phylum Arthropoda; class Branchiopoda; order Anostraca; family Artemiidae; genus Artemia; species Artemia sp. Kazakhstan ARC1039. The sequence continues at coordinate 32,504 of JAQQPU010007763.1, forward strand.
ACTTGCAACGTCTTCAAAGATTTCCATTGAACTGCTCTTAATATTTCTTCAGCACTTTTTCCCAATGACATATCATCTAAAATTTTCCGTCGATCGACTGATTCACTAGCAAGATTGTTAATCATTAGCAAAAATAGAAAAGGACCTAAAATCATACCCTGCGGAATTCCAAAAGAAATAGGGAGTGAATCAGAAAAACACATTTTGTTCTTAACAACTTGACTCCTATTAGACAGAAAAGATGCAATAATATTGATTAGAAAATGAGGCATATTAAATTCATTTAGCAATTTTTCAACTAAAAAATTATGACTAACCAGATCAAAAGCCTTTTAGAGGTTAATTAGAAGGACATTGGGCCCGGTATCTGGTTCGTCAAGTAGTTTATATACAGCATCAATGAGACTGAACAGGTAATGTGTCGTTTATAAACCTTTCATGTTTCCGAATTGTTGTTTATCAATAAGTTCAAGGATCATCTTTTTAAGACAATTTGCTGCGAAGCCCTTATACAGTTTAGAGAATATTGGTGTTAAGGAAATTGGTTGGATTCCATAAGAATCCAAACTAACATCCTTTATTCTGTATGATTGTAATATATCTTGTTTTCTATCGCTTAAGAAATGAACCACTTCTAGTTAGGGTATTAAAAATATTTGATAAAGGTTTTGATAACTTATCAGGAAATGCTTTTACTAAATTAATTGGAATATCAAAGGGGTATATTGAAGTTTTCTTAGTTTATGTATTTTCGCCTCAACATCAACAGGTTGTACTAAAGGGATATCCTTGTCTGGTACTGGGAAACAGGGAATATTACATGAGAGAGGAGGCGGGATTGTACAATAGCGGCAAGGTGTTTATTAAGTGAATTAGCTATAGTTTCAGGGTGGACATGAAGATTAAAGTAAACATTTTTGACTGTTTTACCACTTATTTTCTTGACTGTATTATACCGCTACTTCGGTCGTGCTTAAAGAGTTCACTTACTCTATTACGGTAATACTGGGCTGAAGCTTTTCGAATCCGCTTTTTTTTATAGATTTCCTTAGTAGGTTAGCTTTTTCAGTCTTTCCTAGGTGAAAGAGTCTTAATTGTTGTCGGATTAAACTTTTTAATGCATCATTTATATACGGCTTATCACTAGAAAATCTTTTCTTTTTGAAAATGGAAAATGGAGTAAATAATTACTGATAGGTTTTTCTTGGAAAAGTTCGGCTTTCTTATTCGATTCGTCGGCAGCGAATACATCTTGCTCTTCTATATCTGCTCTTCTGAATGCCATGTCCCAAAATTGAGCAGAATACTATCAATAGTTGGTCGATACTTAAATACATTACATTTATACTTCCGAATATGATCTTGTATCGGATTTTGTGAAAGCGTAAAATTGTACCTGCCATCAAGTGGGGGGGGGGGGGAATATAGTCTTTGATAGGATTAATTAACAAAAACCTTTTCCACAAGATGAATTTTTAAAAGAATTGTAAAGAGCTCCATTAAGCCAAGAGTGAGAAGAATTAAGTCAAATAATCTTCCAAGCGTAAAACTACCACAAATCACTATCAATAAATAAATGAAATTCAAAAGGAACAGCAATTACACTAAGAAGCCGTGTCAAACTCAAAACGAGAAAAACTAACATGAGTAGAGCCGATAACCCGTGCCTTCTAAAGACCAGAAAACAATTTGTGCTTTACTTAAAAAAAAAAAAAAAAAAAAAAAATGATGGTAAATTTTCCTTCTAATTGACATATACTGACATTTGTTTCTTAAGGTTTTCATATTTTTTTATTTATGAAAGTTAGAAAGGGGAAACATTTCAAACGTATTTTGTTTTCAGTAAAGCACAAAATGTGCTTTGGTCTTGAGATGGGGTTGTTATCCGCTTTACTCATGTTAATTTTGGCTCGTTTTGAGTTGAACTCGGCTATTTATTATAATTAATTAAAAAAAAACTTTCCGAAAAATACGTTTTTCAAAGAAAAGTAAAGGCCATTTTAACTTAAGCTCAGCAGATACAAATACCTTTTACAATTCAAAATCAAATCAACCAGAAATTACTATTAAAGAATAAATGAAACTCAAAACGAACAGAAATTAAATAAAACAATCATAGCAAAAACATACAACAAATAATAATATAAATGAATAAATAGATCTTAAAGCGAGTAGTGCTTGGATTGAATAAGAAAATCAAGCTTAAGACGAAAAAAATATTTTCCTATTGAAGTACAAATGAAACTTAAAACGAACAGAAGTTAAATAAACAATCAATGCAAACAAACATACAATAGATAATAATGTAAATTAATAAATAAATCTTAAAACGAGTGAAACTTAAATTGAATATACAAGTCAAGCTTTGAACAAACAAAAATCACCACCAACAAGAGTTTGGGTATGACCTCCTTCTCTCACTGTAAAAGTCTAAAACCTACTGCGTCATTCGCCCTGGGGGAACATCCCTTCCATAAGACCCATATATGCCCCCAGGGCATAACTTACAACGCCTGGCCCCGGGCGCTGGGGGGTTGTGTCGACACCGGAATTTTTGTTATATGATCTTAGCATTATTTTTAACAAAATAGCTATCTTAAGATTTTAATTGGATACATTTGGGAAAGAAAGGTTAGGGGGGGGGTTCTTGTTACCCTCCAATATCTTTTAAAAACGCTTAAAAAGTGAACTAGAACTTTCAACTTCCAATCAAATGAGCCCTCTCTGAAGTTTATACGAGTATTCCTTCCATAAGAACCATATATGCCCCCAGGGCATAACTTATAACCCTTGCCCCTGAAGACTGTGGGGGGAGTGTTCTGCTAAAAAATGTAATTTCCAGAACTTTCAACTACGTTGAACAAACTGGCTATATAAAAATTTTGATTGGATGTGTTTGGGTAAATGGTGGGCGTGGAGGGAGAGTCAGTTGCCTTAGAATCACTTTTGATCATTAAAAAGGGAACTAGCCATTTAAATTATCCAATCAAATGAGCCCTTTCTGAAGTTTCTACGACAACGTTGGCTATACAAAACCTTATATACCCCCAGGGCGTAACTTACAACCCTTACCCTGACGGCTGTGGGGGAGTTTTCATCCTCAAAGACCTAATTTCCTGAACTTAAAACTACGTTTAATAAAATGGTTATCTCAAAATTTTTATTGGACGTGTTTGGGGAAAAGGTGGGCGTGAGAGGGGGGTTAGTTGCCCTCCAACTACTTTCGACTATTAAAAAGGGCATTAACCCTTTGAATTTCCAATCGAATGAGCCCTTTTTGAAGTTTCTACGACAAAGCTTTATAAAAAAAAACTTATATGCCCCAAGGGCATAACTTAAAACCCTTGCCCTGAGGTTTGTGGGGGAGTGTCCTCCTCAAAAACAAATTTTCTATCTGGAAATAAACTACGCTGAACAAAATGACTATCTCAAAATGTTGATTGGTTGTGGGTGGGGGAGGGAGGGGGGGGGGGGGGCTTGTTGCCCTCCAATCATTTTCGACTATTAAAAAGGGTAGTAGCCCTTAGAATTTCCAATCGAATGAGTCCTTTTTGAAGTTTCTATGACAACCCCTTCTATAACAACCTTGTATACCCCCAGGACATAACTTAAAACCCTTGCCCTGAGGATTGCGGGGGAGTGTCCTCCTAAAAAACATATTTTCTATCTGGAAATCAACTACGCACAAGAAAATGGCTATCTCAAAATTATGATTGGATGTGTTTGGGAGAATGATGGCCGTGGAGGGGGGCTAGTTACCCTCCAATCACTTTCTACTATTAAAAAGGGCTTTAGAACTCTCGATTTCCAATCAAATGAGCCCCCTTTGAAGTTTCTACGACGACCTCTTCTATATGAAGTGCCTCTGGAAAAAAATAAAATAAAGAATAAAACATTGGAGCCGTATGGCCTTTACTAAAGGCAGAGCTATAGTGTTGCCTCTGATATCTGTTCAATTTTGCTTTCATTTATTAATTGTTAGCGATGTATGGTATTTTCACGCTTGGAATATTATTTGACTTAATTTTTGCTGATTCTTGACTTAATGGAGCTCTTTACTTTTCTTTGAAAAACTTAGCTTGTGGAAATAGTTTTTAAAATAAATGTCTGTTCGTGTTTATTGACATAGCCCTTTTCATGGACAAAATAATACTGTAGGCCTATATCTTTTCATTATTTATCTAGAAGAATCCATAATATGGGTTGCTATTTGTATGTTGGAAAAACTTTTTCAAAATTCTTAATCCTGACACAAACAGTAGAATTTTAAATTTAATTTTATAGCTTCTGAAGTTGACCTGAAAAATAAAACTGAATATCATTCCCAAAAAATTATATCTATGTTCTTTTACAAACTGGGTACACTTACTCTCTTTTTATTTATTTCAATTGTAAGAGCAGAAGTAGTAATAGTAATATCTCCAAAAGTTTCAACATAACACCTCCAGTCGTTCTCGATATATTGCTGAGGTGTTTTATTGGCAACAATATACACAATGCCTTTTGATTATTTTAAAGCAACACTTAGTTTTAAAATATAATAGGCTAATTGCATAATTTTGGGTGGTTGACTTTCCTAATATCCGTAAAGGCATAGTTGCTGGACCACTCTACTATGCTGAACAAAATCGCTGTCTCAAAATTTTGACTGGATGCGCTTGGAAAATGAATGGGCTTGAGAGAAAGGCCGCTTGCCCTCCAATCTCTTTCTAGTAGGCAGCGCAATAGCGCTGCCTTAGTAAAGAACGATGTTGACACAATGTATTATTTATCTATTTTTTTCTGGTTCTGGCCAGGGCACTTTGCATCGAAATAGTTGTCGTAGAAACTTCGAAAAGGGTTCATTCGATTGGAAATTGGAATGACTAGTGAAATTTTTATAGTCAAAAGTGATTAGAAGGTAGCTAAAACCCCTTCCACGCCCATTTGTTCCCCAAACACATCCAATCAAAAGTTTGAGATAGTTCTTTTGTTCAGCGTAGTTGATTTCCATATAGAACTTATTTTTTTTAGGAGGATACTCCCCCACAACCCTCATGGCAAGGGTTGTAAGTTATACCCTGGGGGCATATAAGGTTTTTATTGAAAGCTTTGTCGTAGAAAATTCAAAAAGGGCTATGTCGATTGGAAATTCAAAGGGCTAGTGCCCTTCTTAATAGTCGAAAGTGTTGGAGGGCAACCAACCCCCTCTCAAGCCTACCTTTTCCCCAAACACATCCAATCAAAATTTTGAGAAAACCATTTTGTTCGACTTAGTTTAAAGTTCTGGAAACTAGATCTTTGAGGATGACAA
>JAQQPU010007764.1:0-37795 GCA_029168905.1 Artemia sp. Kazakhstan ARC1039
ATTGACAGCTAATACCTGAAACAAGCGCGTTAATAAGCCACGTCCTAAAACATTCATTGGCCCAAAGGATTCACCAGTTTCTAAAATCCGTTTAATGTTTTTTTATTTTCTTTATAGCATCAGTAATGCAAATCAACTTCCTTTTTTTTATTATTATTCTGTATTGTTTTTTCATAAAAGGTTTTCGTTTGTTTGTTCTTCTTTGTTTTTATCGAAAAGTTATGCTATTCATCAGAATTTTACCTTACATTTATGCACTTATCTTGCAAAATTACGAATAGAAAAAAGTACTTAACTCAGGGAGTCCTGCACTTGTTCGACTTTAATATTGAGCACTCTATATGGCTATTACCTCTGCTCTATCGATTGCTGAACTCTGGGGAAACTGCTAGACATCTCTAAATTGTTTTGTCCTGGTTCAAAACGAAGTGTTCACCAATTATTAACCTAGTTTAGTAACTTCAAATTGCCAAAATTTGTTTTACATAATGGTTTTTGGTTGTGGACATCCGCTAGGGTCTGTCGCCAACTTTTGAATTATCAAGATTTGCCTTTTGTAGCTCCCATCTACTCTTCCATAAGAAAATGTGCTTTATAAGTGTGTATTTGGTGTTAATGCCTTCTGTAATTTTTGTATGTGTTTGTAACTCTTTTTGTGATTCTAATACCTGAATAAATATATAACTGGGAATTCTAGTCCCCCATTTTTAACTAAATTTCAGATTGATTAGGTAAATCTTATATGATAGATTGCAAAACTTAAGAGGTATCAAGGCCGTATCTAGGGGAGGGGGTGAACCCCCCCCCCCTCCTTAAAATTTTGTCAGACTCGTAAAAACGTGACAAAAATACATATGAAGAATTTTTTATTTATTTTCAAGTTTTTTGTTTCCCCCCCCCCCCCCCCTCTTGCACTAATTCCTGCTCATTTTTTAAAATTGCCTATGTTCTGCGCATTAATCGAGCCCTAACTTTTTTATATTAAATAAGAAATAGGCTGGATAAAAAGAGAATTTACCTACTTTCTGAAAATTTTAATCTAAATCCTAATAAATTGAGTTAAACAGTTATTAAAGTCTCAACAATTCCTTTCTTTTATGTTTCTCAAAGTCTTCAGGATTCTCTTTACGATTCTCTGAACGATTCTCATCCGAGAATCTGAATTTTCTGTACGGCCAATTCAAGTGATGGTCTGTCCAGAGCAGTTCCGATCTAGAGCAGTTGGAATCGCTTTCTCTTGTGTATCTCATTCCCTATTACCTGTGAATCTTCATGAGGGGGAAATTTATGTTGGAAGTGCTTTTGAAAATTTAACAATTATGTATTGATGATAATCAAGAATGCATTTGATGGCATTTGACATGGGTGGCCGGTTTCAGCTCTACTTAGAATAGTATCATTGCTAAGTCTTTGAGATTGCATGACCTTCAGAATATATCGAAGGACAAATTTAAAACCAGTATGTATTCGAATAGACACATCATAACTACTGCTACTACTAACAAGTCCTTGCAGCAAGAAGCTGCCTGAGTGCAACACAACTTTGCAAGCTGATCCACCTCAATTTTTCAAAGCTTCACTCTTTACCATCTCTCCTGAATTCCCAATTTCTTTTATATCCTTTCAGATGACTTCTTCCCGCCCTATCTGGGAACAACCTGTTTTTTGTTCGGCCCAAGACAGCTGGTCAAAAGTCCCAGTCTTTCGCCCAAAATGTTGGCCTAGCCATCTTAACTTTTCCTTCATTATAACCCTAGAAACTGGAATCGTAGTATATTTTTCGTTTACGCTGATTGTTTCATATATGGTCGGTCAAATCATCTTCAGCCTTTCAACTGCGATGAAAGACTCGGTGGTTTAGCTGTTCTGCTTTTTTACATTTTCGGTTCATCCATCATCTTTGCTATCAATGCTAACCAGGTAAGTGAAGCTATTCACTGGATTGATTTTTTGCTACCTACCATTACCTCAGGGCCAGCGCAACCTATTCTGCTGCCCTAGGCAAGATGTTTTTTTTGCCCTCCCCTCTACCCCCACAATTATATTTTTTGTGTTGGTAGTTCTCTGTTGAAAGAACCAGATTGACTAGTTTCTTTAGCATCTTCCCTATACAATATGTTGCATGGTTCCCAGCTAATAGAACAGTACCCTATTTTTCTCCTCAATTGTACCCCTTACCCAAAATCACCACTTCTTATGCAATTTTTTTTTGCGCTTAACGAGACTATTAGGCTACATTAATTTACACACACAATCACAAATTACAGATACAAACAATATAAGGGATACTTAAGCAGGAAAATCTAACCTGTGTGGCTAACAATACAACCATAATGATGATAGATAATTACACACAAAAACCTTAGTGTCAGAGTATTTATTTCATTAGGTACATAATAGTAACTTATCAAATAAAACCGATAATTTTTCAGAAGAAATAACTTTTATTCTAAAAGTTTATAATGGTTATAGGGAAAAAGTGAAAAGTTAACAGAGAGAAGGTCTTCCTTTTACAATTTAATTTTTCTTAGTTTCATCTTTGTGAAAGAAGTCACCAGTTCGTTCAAGTCGATTTTATTTGCCAAGTCTTTTTCAATTGATAGAGTGGCCAGTCCTTGAAGCCTTTCTTGGTTCATGGTGGATCGAATATAAGTTTTAATTAATTTTAATTTTGAAAAACTACGCTCACCATTAGCAACAGCCCCATGCAGAGTCACAAAAATTCGTAAAGTCACGGAAAAAACGGAGCACAATCTTTAAGGTCATTGCTTATGATGAAGTTAGCGACATCTTCAGGATTTGCTTTCTTGAGTACTCTCTTAGCAATGACTTGAACTTCATTGCAAAGTTCGTGGACTTCAGTATCCTTAGCCTCATTGTTTGAGAGGAAATGTTGTAAATTCATACAATCGTCCATCAGGGACTTTGTTGTTGCGGCATTTACCTTGGATATGTTGTAGAGAAATCCGAATATAGAAGTAACCTCTTCTAACTGTTGAAATCTTCCATCCAGAGAATAAACTGTAGTATCGAGAATGGCAAAATAGAAATTGACTTTGAAATGTTCTTGAGGGGATACTAAAGGTTCATCATCCGCTTCGTAATCAAACTGTTTTTTCTTCTTTTTCAACCGAGTTGGCAGGGTTTCTGTTTCAAATGCTGGTTGAATATTTAGCTCCTCTGCCACTCCTCTGGCGCTAACTGGAATACTTCCAAAGCCATCGTCGCAAACGTTTATAAGTACAATTTAGTTTTGCTTAGTTAATCTTTGGCAGCAGCCAAATCAAATTGTTTAGATTGTAACTGCTTACTTGTTATGTTGATTTCAGAAAGTATATTATGCTATGAAACTACACTTACAACAAATCGTATTTTTCATGTTTTTCGCCAGACCTAAAGCTTGCACTCGCGGGTTGTTACCGATCTTCATAAATGTCAATTAAAGCGTTATGAACATCACCCAGTTGATATCGAAGAGGCGTGAGAGCATCTATTCAACTTTTCCATCTGGTTTCACTAAGGGGCTTAAGCGTCAGGTTAATTACATGTTTTTAGAGTATTCCAACGTTGTGTTGAAGCAGAAAAATAAACATAAGTCTCTTGAACAAAAGCAAAGAACTTCGTAGCCTCCAAGCAACAATTCGCTGCATCATTAACAACAAGATTCAATGAATGTGAGCTATAAGGCACATAAAACTCTCTCTGATTAATCTCTTTGATTCTCTTTTGTACTCCGGAGGGTTTGCATATCATATTACTTTTGTTATCATAGCCTTGACCGCGTAAACCGTCGATGCAAAGTTTGAGTTCTTTGAACTTTTCAACAATTGCTTCAGTTAAAATAGCACCAATTGTCTCAGCCAAGGGTATGAAACCTAAAAAAGTGCTCTCGAATTTCACTTGTAGTTTCCGTGATAGCCACAAATCTTACAGTCACAGTCCATTGTTCGGTATGGCTGACGTCTGGAGCGCAATCAAGAATTATAGAGTAGGCTAATACTTTATAGCATCGACTAGAAATATAATTTTTGCCTGAACGGCGTTTGCTAACAGTTTGATTAATTCATTCTGAACATCTTTGCTCAAGTAATGTACTTGCCTCATTGTCTTGAATTTTGTTGAAGATGTTCATGCATCAAGGGGTCAAATAAAGCCAAGTATTCCAAAAATCTGAAGAAGTTTCCAGTACCGGCCATGAAGAGTTTCTCATGTTTTCCTCGAAGTGCCAGATTTTGAGCTCCTAAAACTCGCACAAGAGCAATTATTCTTTCCAAGAAACTTTTCAAATATTTTTCTTCTTGTTTCATCAGTCGCAAATATTCATCATCTATAGTTTGATTTTTATTTTGTATTAGCTCAAGTTCCTTTCATTTATGAAAACAAGTTATGTGACCGTCGCGCTTTTCATGATTGCTCAGAATTTTAGCTATTTTTTCAAATCATTGGTTCCTTCTGAACATAAACTTGGCGGTGAAGTTGATTTAAAGAACATTTACAATAAAAGCAGAAAACCAAATAATTAGAGCTTGAGTATAGTAACCGCGTGCGACAGACAGAATCCTCATTGGCTTTTTGCCTTTGAAATTATTCTTTGAAAATCTCCTACGACCAATATCGAGTGAAAAATCAATATCCTTTTCCTGATGAGGACCATGTTGAACAAGAGATACCCGAAGAGCGTCATCGCACCTGTCAGGCCAAGTAGCTCGGTCATTAAAATCAAGGGCCGATTCTGAATCTTGATTTTCTAGCGTAGACACATTCAACTCTTCTTCAGTACCTACAGTTTCATCATTACCTTCCTCTGTTCGAATTTCATGGACGTTTTTCTAAACATCATAATTATTACTACTATTTTCAAGTAGATAATCTGCTCCTGATGAGGGTCCCGGTCCCGCTTCTTATTGATCCGCTGTGTTTTGTTTTTGATTTGTTCGTTGCGTAAATACTTTAAAAATAACCCTTTTTGTTCTGAAATAAACTTGTCCCCCTCAGCTTTCCTTTTCCGGTATTGGAAACCAGATAGTCTTTTTCTTTCAGCCTTTATAATGAACAATATTTACCTGAAATTTAAGACGTTATTAGTAGAAGTTTACTACACATTGTAGAAATTAAAAATATACCTATATTTTTCAAAATATATTTCTTGAGTGTGAAAGATCAAAAGTTGCAAGAATATTGTTTTAAACTTCATATTTTGATATTTGATATAGTACCAAGTACTGTACATCTTTTTGATGATTATTTTATACTTATAAAAAGTAAATTTGTATCAGACCAAGCATATTACAGAATGTGTATCATCTAATTTATACAGAAAAGTATGCTATAGGTAGCACTGCAGTAACAGCTAATTAGTATTATAAAATAATATCAAGTAACAGTTAATTCAAAACAAAACACTGGGAGACCAGAGGTCTGCCAAGAATTAAACTGTTAAGTACAATAATAATACAAAATAAGAAAATTATGTTCCCTGTAAACTGAACGAGGACGAGAATTAAACTTATTCTTTTATTACCTATATCAAGTTGTATGTACTGTGTTGTATACAGTTTTTCCACTCTGTACATTGTAGGACACAGCTGACACAAGGCTGTATGGGGTCATACTTTTAAATACGGGAAAAGGAGGGTGTTTTGTTTACTAATTAATTAATCTAACTAAGATAAGGTATTATTGAAATTATACAGACAATACAGTACACAGCATAGTCACAGTGTAAAAACAAACCGTCAAATCTTGACTGAGCTGATCACCTGTCATAACACAACTGTCGTTATGAGCAGAGCAGGGATGAAAACAACACCGATTCACGTAGATATATGAAACTTTCATTGAAGGTCACGCGGCTACTCTGAGAGTACGCGGCAGTGGTTGTGCCCTCTCCCTGCTCCCCAATCCCAGCACACAGCACACTACCGACCCACGCCTTTTCACCTTCCTCAGTGCACAACCGAAGCTGTCGAGTGTCGTCTGTCACTCACGTCTCTCATACAGAATGAATCAGTAAGTTGACCTGTAAAACTTAAATCTAGCTAATATTCATAAAGTTTTATTCTGAAATCAATTTTTTTTTTTTCATTTTTGTCGTCCTCCCCAGGTTGTCGCCCTAGGCGGCTGCCTAGTTTGCCTAGTGGACGTGCCGCCACTGTATCACCTCTTCATCTTCGTTAATTCCTATCTAAGTGGTTTAGTCTTTTTAACACTGGCTTTTACAACATTTTTTTTGTAACCTGAACTCTTACAGTCTCCTATTTTGCCAAATTTTTTATCCTTGGGCGATCGAATAATCTGCATAATCTTAGTCTACAAGACTTTTACCTCTCTATTTGATATCGTGCTCTCTTATAGCCTTTGCTGTGTTCCTTAGGACAAAGCCTATCAAAATAATCTATATAAAAGAGTATAGGACACAACCCTGATTAACTGTTGTTTCCTTCATCTCTACAAATATTATGGTACAATGGGGAGGCAACTCGTAATGATTAATATAACAAGAAAGAGCCCAACACCCAAAAAAAGCTCACCAAGCCAAACAAAACCCAGAAACATTATTAATTAACCAAACCCAATGCAATACTGCGTCGTCTTCTAGGCCATGATTTCCTCGACGGGAACCGCTTCTCAAGGTCACTACAGTGCTGTATGCTGTGTCGGTTCTTGGGATCCAAACTTGTGAAAGTTCGACCTCAACGGCACTATAGGGAATGCAATAACGAAGTAATGCCTCAAGTGTCTTTTGTTACCGTCGTTGGGGAAATTAGGGGGTGGTCAAAGAAAAACTAATTCATGTACCACCAAGTCCAACTTGGAGACGGCGGGTTGAGTAATTATAGCAGTCGCTGGGATCGAAACTGATTACTGAGCTATCAGCTGCAGACAGACCCTCCTGGAGCTGAATAGGTTCCGGACCTTGAATACTACTTTGAGCCAAGAGCTTCCAACGAGAAACAAGTAGAAAAAGGAAGTAAGTAAAACAGATATTCAGGTAGCTATTTATTAGATACACTGTTGCTTAAAAGAAAGCATTTAAATGTTTTATTGGTTTGTCGGTGTTGATTAAGTCAGCTGTGGGAGCAACATAAACTTGCCTATGAAATATGAAAAAACGCATGAATTTTACTACACACATAATAAACGCGAAAAGACGCCATACAGGGTATAGTAAAAAAAGAAACGAAGACCCTAAAATCATAAATGACAATGAGCACAGGCAAACAAATACACTCAAAAGAACTTGATGGTATTCTAAAAATTTACAAAGACAAACAACCAATTTAGGATGGCATTGGTTAGACCCTAACCAGACCTTAAACTTCACCAGAGATTCTCGATTATGGTATCGATAGCACAAAAAGGGTCTGGAACATTATATTCTGTTTTGCTAATGCACGTGTTTCGCGTCCACGGGAGTAGAACTTACAATAGCGGTAAATTTACTCATATAAACCTCATGTTGAAGACACCAAAAACTAGAAAGAGTAAGAACATGTGGCATAGTCAGACTTCCATGTAGCTGAGTGTGAATACGTCGACTGTCACATGCTTCAGACGATAAAAATCATGCCACGTGCCTGACGAATTTTACAGTTAAATTTATATTTATGCATGAAATACGAAAATGACAAGCAAGTATAGAAACAAATCTAAAATATAGAAATGCTTTAGTAGGCTTAGGTCCCCAAGAAAGGGAGAGCTGTGGCACACCCCTATTAAATTTTTTATAATTTTGTACATGCTTTTAGCATAATTCATTTATGCTTTGGGATTTTTTATGATCTCCCCCCCCCCCTCCATATTGAGGCATCCACCCTAAATAAATGTTTGTGCCTGTGCAGGCTAGAATAACTAAAGTTTAAATTTCTAACGAAAAAAAAAAGTTAGAATTATCGTACATCCGCTATAGTAGGTCGCTAGTTGCGTATGTTTTACTTGAACACCTTAGAAATATCAAATCAGTATAAAATTTTAAAGAACAGCCGCTCTATTCAAAGGATTTGATTATTTTTAAATTGGGGACACAAAAAAGAGAGAACATATCTCCTTTCAGAGTTATTGAAGAAGCAACTTCGCAAATTATGCCAGTTGTCGAAGAACCTCATAACGGGAGTTGGCTCTGAATACGAATTTTCCATCTTCCTAATGAAAGGGGATACTCGCTTCAGAAGCTTTGATAGAAGAAATAAGTAGATTCGTTAAGGATTTTGAAAGCTTTATAGGACATAGAAGAAAAGTATATATGTATTTTCTTTTACCTGCGGTATTGACGGCCTGAGAAAAAAGAAACATAAAACTAAATTTTATGTTTGAAGCAATTTACCGAAATCGTTCTATTTAATATTGCGATGTTCCTTTATTTTGCAGACAAAATTATGTTATTTGAATTTAAAACGTATATTCTATATAAAATTTCTTTTATGACTTATTTTCTGGCACCATACACATAAATTGATAATACCGTATCCAGGTAACTCAATTAAGTTGTACGTATTTGCTGAAAATTTGCTTAAATCTCCTTAATTGGTGTAATAAGGGTCAGGAGAATTCAGCATTTTATGAAATACGTGCATTGTGGAAGGTATGTAGTACCTTGTCTTAATTCATATAAAACTATTAAGACATCGCGCATTTCTTTGCTTTATTTGCCTCCTTATTAGTATGTATAAGAAGGTTAGCAGAGCCCACGCCTCTGCTAACCTTGCTAACTATGGCGCAGCTTGGTGAACATTGTATATCATAGTTCCATCCATATATTTTCACGTCGTTCATAGGGTAAATAGTCTCCCACTTTTATGTGGAACCTTTTGAGGATTTCTTTAAAGCCATTGGATCCTGGGGTTCTCAAACTATGAAGGTGAAAAGGACAGTGAAAATGAAATCTTATTTTTATAATTGTTTGAATGGAAAGTTAGACATCATGTAGCCTACATCTAAAAACAGGAAAAATAGGAAACCGAATATTTAACGAAAAAGTCTTCTATGTGCAGTTTTGCAGCTTTTGGTAGTAGTGGGCACCACATTAAAAAAAAAAAAAAAAAAAAAAAAAAAAAAAAAAAAAAAAAAAAAAAACTTTGATGAAAAATCAGCAAATCTAAGATAAAACCACATGGCACCAAAAATATTGAAAAGTTGGGGCTTTCCTTTGAAGGTGTAGTTGTCTTTGGGAGTCAACAGATTGTTAATGTTTGAATTTTTAGGGACACAAAGTGTGGTCGAATTCAAATAGCTAGTTTTGCTCATTAATTTTCATGGCTCAACATGGCAACATTGAGAAAATATGGTACTTCCTTGCAAACTTTATAGTTTTAGAACAAAAGAAAATAAAACCTTAGAAAATTGCGGTTTTCTGGTAAGAATAGACCTAAAATGGGTCGAGGGGAGGGGCAACAAATATTATTATTTTGATGTCCCTGGTGCTTGAAGAATATTCCAATGCGGTTTTTATATGGCCTATTCATCCAGAAAAACTTGGGTAAATACTTAGTGCAGATGAATATTGAGATAACTTTGGAAAGTCAGAAATGATTACATAAAACATAAATGCAATTATGCCAGTTGTCGAAAACCTTATAACGGGAGTTGGCTCGGAATACGAATTTTCCATCTTCCTAATGAAAGGGGATACTCGCTTCAGAAGCTTTGATAAAAGAAATAAGTAGATTCGTTAAGGATTTGGACAGCTTTATAGGACATATAAGAAAAACATATGTGTATTTTTTTACCTACGGTATGGACGGCCTGAGAAAAAAAAGAAACATAAAACTAAATTTTATTTTTTAAGCCCTTTACCGAAATCATTCTATCTAATATTGCGATTTTCTTTTATTTTGCAGACAAAATTATGTTATTTGAATTTAAAACGTATATTCTATATAAAATTTCTTTTATGACTTATTTTCTGGCACCATACACATAAAATGATAATACCGCATCCAGCTAACTCAATTAAGTTGTACGTATTTGCTGAAAATTTGCTTAAATCTCCCTAATTGGTGTAATAAGGGTCAGGAGAATTCAGTATTTTATGAAATACGTGCATTGTGGAAGGTAGGCTATGTAGTACCTTGTCTTAATTCATATAAAACTATTAAGACATCGTGTATTTCTTTGCTTTATTTGCCTCCTTATTAGTATGTATAAGAAGGTTAACAGAGGCCACGCCTCCCTCTTCCTCCGAACTAATATTTATTCCGACCCTATAACTGGGTGATGCACTTCTTTGGTGGGACAACAAGACAGAAAAGTTTTTTTTTGACGCTAGTAGTAAAATTATCCCTATTGACGTTATTTACCTCGCCAGTGTTTACAACGTTGTCACGCTGCCTAATATTCTGTATGTTATGCCTTTCTGGAAGATTTTCACTAAAATTGACAAAGCAAAAATCCATTCCACTTTCTTTTGTTTTGTCAAATGTCAAATAAAATAGCCTACGTCTTTAAGGTTGGTTGCCTTCCCCGTATTTATTTATTTTTTTTTGCCAAAAACGAAGATAGAGAACATAGGATCTTGTTGGTCGGGTCCGTCTTGGATCAGACCACTGTCTCTGGCCCGTGTTGGACCAGAGACAATCACAATTTTAAGTATGAGTTTAAAATTTTAAAATATATTTACCATATTTTGGGCTTCGAATTTATGTTTAATCTTCTGGGTGGCAAAAAACAGCAGTCAAAACAAAAAGTCTTCCAGTGTGATGTCCATGCTGCCAGCTTAGATATAGGCGTTTACGTTAAATTAATAAATTTGGTAATATTCATTTATTTCAACTAAGTTGAATTTTATTGAATTTGTATGCGATGTTTTGGAGATTTTGTCCTTTGCTGACATAACCATCCGCAGTTTTTAAAAAAAGAAAAGAAAAAAAAACTTCTAGTAGATGACTTCACGGGTCATATCAGATGACCCGTCATTTGATATCCGAAATGCTCCTTTTTATGGTTGCCTTCTTGAAGATGAGCGGTCATTCTCCTAGTTTAACCATTTCCTTTACTTAATGAACTTGTTTAAACAAACTATTATCCATATCACTGAGACCGACCTCAACAACCAGTAGTGACGCTTCTATATGAGGGTTTACACAGAGTTGGTTAGATTCCTATTGACCCGACGATGTTAACTACGGTTTGCTGCTGTGTCAACCAGATGAGCCATATTACTTTCAAGTGGTTATGTATTCCCTATACAGAAGGAAAAGACGCTGAATGAGTTACCGTACCAAATCTGTAACTGATGAGACTGCTTGTTTGATGAAACTGAACTAGTGTCAAAATACCATGATCCCCTGAATACTTTTGATGTTATGGGACGAATATCAATTCCTCGCAGACTAACAAGTTTCATAAGTTTGTTAATCCACGTTCACAAACAAATAAATAAATTAAACAACACTTTCACGCTGGAGAAAACCTATGAAGATTTGCGATCGCGCGAAAGTCCACGTAACTACTTACCTATTAACTCAACTATTTACATAAACCTAAACTATTTAACTAAAACTATTATAAATAAACCAAAAATATAAAAACTATAACCTATATATATATATGAAAAAAAATATAGATAAATAAATAAATAACTGAATTAAAAATAATAATAGATAAATAAAATACAAAAGAAAAATAATAATAATAAATCAAATCTCCATCACTCATAATACTCAACAACCTCTCCCCCCCACCCTTACTTCTCCAGCTCCTCTTCCCCCCTACCCAACCTAGCAGCTATAATATAATTTAACAAACTCCCCCCAAAAAATAATATTTTAAATTCTTTTTAAATTGAGGTACATGTTCCGCCGCTCTAGTGCTCAATGGTAGCTCAGTCCATACTGATGGACCCAGGTGTTTCATTGAAAATGAAGAGCTACCACGACGACCTTCTTTGCTAGATCAACGTTTTTACTATGCGTAATTTTAAATGAAATGATATTCAAAACCGCCCAACGTGAATCCACTCCAGCGTTTTCTTGTGTCAAGTCCAGTGTCTCATGGCGCAGCTAGGTGAACATTGTGTATCATAGTTCCATCCATATATTTTCACGTCGTTCATAGGGTAAATAGTCTTCCACTTTTATGTGGAACCTTTTGGGAATTTCTTTAAAGCCATTGGATCCTGGGGGAAGCCCGGTTCTCAAACTATGAAGGTTAAAAAGACAGCGAAAATGAAATCTTATTTTTATAATTGTTTGAATGGAAAGTTAGACATCATGTAGCCTACATCTAAAAACAGGAAAAATAGGAACCTAATTTTTAATGAAAAAGTCTTCTATGTGCAGTTTTGCAGCTTTTGGTAGTAGTGGGCACTACATTAAAAAAAAAAAAAAAAAAAAAAAAAAAAAAAAAAAAAAAAAAAAAAACTTGGATGAAAAATCAGCAAATCTAATATAAAACCACATGGCATCAAAAATATTGAGAAGTTGGGGTTTTCCTTTGAAGGTGTAGTTGTCTTTGGGAGTCAACAGATTGTTAATGTTTGAAATTTTAGGGACAAAAAGTGTGGTCAAATTCAAATAGCTAGTTTTGTTCATTAATTTTCATGGCTCAACATGGTAACATTGAGAAAATATGGTACTTCCTTACAAACTTCATAGTTTTGGAACAAAAGTAAATAAAACCTTAGAAAATCGCGGTTTTCTGGTAAGAATAGACCTAAAATGGGTCGAGGGGGGGAGGCAACAAATGTTATTATTTTGATGTCCCTGGTGCTTGAAGAATATTCCAATGCGGTTTTTATCTGGCCTATTTATCCAGAAAAACTTGGGTAAATACTTGTGCAGATGAATATTAAGACAACTTTGGAAAGTCAGAAATGATTACATAGAACATAAATGCAAAAATTAAATAAGGCTTATATTATACTATTTAGTTTTACATCATGTTTTATGAGGACATTTTTATTATGCTTTTACTCTATTTTTATCTTCTTCTTTATTAAATTTTTGTGCGTGAGTTTTAAAATGGACAGCAACTTAGACACTCTCTTTCGGATTTGCCCGAACAGTAAAAGAGAGGAAACATTTGAACTTATCAAAGAGGAAATGGGTGTTAATTTTAAAAAGGAAAATCACAAACACCATGTAATGTTCGATAATTGTGTTTCTTTTTTTAGCCTTCCCCAAACAGTGGCATATTTAAGAGGGGTAAACTTTAAAAATTTTCTTTAAAATGTAAGAGGGGTAAAGAAATCACAATTGTGTCACCTGCAGGCAACCAGCTTAAAGTCAATTCACCAAGTTCACCATCCAAGTATTTCCCAAACTAACCATGCCCTACCTTATACAGACTAGATTTGACCTAAAATAATCCTTGAAAAAAAAAATACTGATTAATACCTGCAAGAAATTTAAGATTTAATCCTTCTACATTGCTGATTAATTATGTCAGTTATCTAATTATCTTTGAATTTTTTTGCCCTTTAAATGAAATCACAAGACGCTATGCTGTCAGTGGCGCTATTAGTTTTTAATTTACATCTTCCAAATTCAAACTGTCAAAGATCCAGCTCTCATTTAGTTTCCAATTCTTTATCGTCTATTGCTTATTCGTGTGTCAGAAAAAAAAGCGCTCGTTTTCAATTTATAAGACAGAAGATTTCTATTGACAATTTTTGGTTATGAGGATGTTAATGGACTATTCGCAAGACAATCAGCCGTCAGAAACAACAGATTTGAGAGACATCGGTAGAATACTTATCTGATAACTGACATGAAATTTGGAAATGCCACAAAGCACTGGGCAAGGAATTATACGGAGTCAAATCTTTTTCCGGTTAAACTTCATGTTCTTGGGACGTTACAAAAATGATTGAATGTATATAAAGACGCCACATGACCATTGTTTGAGATTCTGTGTTGTTTTCCAAAGCCGAGAATATATGTATAATTTCACAGAAGTTGAATCTCATTTCATGGGAATCACAAAGAAAGTGTTTCTGACATGTCGGAAATTTTCGGACATGTCAGAAGAAATTCCCGTGCCGAACCTGGTATAACCTGGTATTGGGGTCTCAGTTCACCAGCCAGAATGGTTGATATCCACTAGCTCAGAGGTGGGGTCTTAGTCCTCCAGCCTGAATGGTAGAAATCACCTAGCTCAGAATTGGGGTCTTAGTCGACCAGCCTATCTCCACTGGCAGCCAGTCGACCGACTATCTGGGCTTTATTTGTCAAGGCCTGAATGCTAAGCGATCGACATGAGCTAGATTGGGACCCCATGTGAAAATGGAAAACAAAAATAAAAATATATTGTTGGTATGTGTGTAGAGCAAGGCATGATTACCGCTAGGGCAACAGTCTAACCGTTGACGGTTTTAGGTATCCGTGAATAAGTTCTAAGGCGAGAGTGGAAGTTGGGACAAATTTTTGAAGGTGCCCACCTCACTTGCCCAGAGTCTCGGGCAAATGACCCAAAAATTTAAAAAATGTGTGAAAAATTCAAATTTTTTTCAGAATGTTGGGCTAAGCTTAGGCTACGAATAGGTACTATTTGAAAGATAAAAATGGCTTTAAACGATTGTTTTGCCTGTTATTTCAAGCAAATTTATGGTCCTATGTCAATTTTAAATTCTTGGTCAACCTTCTTAAGACCATAGGCGGGTCTGCCTTGTTTGCCTCTTTTTTGAATTCTTGATCAGCATGCCTAAGGCTCTAGGCAGGGGTCCTCTCAGACACCCCAGAACATCATAGGATTGCATATTAGTGCTTATAAAGGTGTTCCAAGCATGTACCTACACCTTAGCTAACGCTTCAGTAAATTTTTTTACATACGGCCAACTTCATGACATATCTCCTAAATTCAAGACATATCTCAAAACTTTGAGATATGTCACGTCAACCTAGCGTGCCGAACATGTTATACCCTCAACAGGGTCTTCTAGGCTCAAGGCTCTAGGCAGGCATGCCTTTCCAAAAACTAACCTGACAAGTATGTGTCCAATAAGAGAGTCATTCATACTCCTGCCATTTACCCGTGCCCCAGCCATTTAAACATTTGCCTCTCAATTACTTGGACTATCTGTCTTGGCTATTCTCTGTCTACAATTACCCAGTCCAGTCTTGATGCAACCTATTGCCCAAAATACTTGATAAATTCAATTCAATTCGTTTTTTTTTTTTTGCTTTACTGTCCTGTAAAATCATGCATGAAAAGAAAAACAAGAAAGAAAAGAAAAAGAAAGAAAGAAAAGCTATTGCTCATGACAAAATACACTTTTAGCGTTACATTTTTCTTGCCTTTTTAATAAAACACCAAGTAATAAGGAAAAGACTTTTTTTGTGTTTTTCCCCTTTAAAGTACATTAGAACCATTTTGGAAGTGTGAATGGGGTGCGGTTGAGCTGCCCCCAATCGGCTTTGTACTGCAATGATCTATTTTGACAATTCCCGATTTTCAAAAAAAAAGAAAAATTATGGCAGTTTTAAATTTTACTTTGATTTTTGTCAACACTGGCAGTCGAGGCACATACGCATAGGAGAGGGGCTTAGAGCATGTTTCCTTTGAAATCCTAAATTTCCTAAAATCCTGGGCATTTCTTATTCAAAATTAATTTAAAATAACAAAGTTTTTCTGGGAAATTAGAGAGCGAAGTCGAGATTTAAAACGAAGAAAAAATTATTGCTTTATAGTCTATCTAACACATCGAACAAAAATTATAACCTGGAAAGATGTTTTTCATCCCTCCCCTGCCCCGAATTCTACCAAAAATAGAAAATTTTCAGGGATTTGTGTGCAGATAAGTTTTCTTTGCTAGGAACTGTTTGGAATTTTAACGATCTGAGTGGCAACGTGTTTGAGGGGTTATAAATTGTTTTTTTTTTTATAGAAGTTGTAGATAAAAGTTCAATTATTTACGAGATTTTGTCCTATATATATTTATTGAGGAATTAGAAAACTGAAGGACGTTAAAAAAAAAATTAAGATGTATAGTTAATAATAATCTACCGAAATTTGTGTGATCATTATTGTAATTTTTCTGCCACAAAGCTGCAAAGAATGTTTAATTTCTCACGGGGCAGTATCCGGGAATGAAGGGAGTTTGCGCAGTTTGAATTCCCCCACCCAATAAAAATTGTGCGGCTTGTACAAAGTAACAAAAAGGTATGAATGGCCATCAACGGTTCTATTTTTGTTGGTATAATGTACTTACAGATGGTAGAAGTTATAAAAAGCACGTAGATATGAGCAATAGCTTTTAAATGACCCATTAAACTCTCTACGATGGTGTGGTAGCCTGCTAGCCTTGCTAATGCTGCAGTAACCTACTGGTGAGCAGACGATATATAAAACTTTCTAAGGAAGCAACAAGGGGGACTGCATGGGAGGGGTGATTGTAAAGCTCCAGTGAAGGGGTTTGGACCATAAATATTACGTTGGTACCTGTTTCATACTTCCAAGATTTCCTATTTGAAAAATGGCACCAAAAGTGTCGGTTTTTGTGACATATGGTATTTTGTAGGATCGATAACCGATGTAGAATCGGCGGAATATGTAGAAATCACGTAGATATGAGCATTATCTTTTATATGAGCTACTTAACTTCTCTCTACGATGGTCTGGTAAGTAGTAACCTATACGCTGGTTTCACGAGTGATTGCATAATATGCTCCAGTGAAGGGTTTTGGACCATAAATATTACGTTGGTACCTGTTTCATACTTTCAAGCTCTCATATTTGAAAAATGGCACCAAAAGTGTCGGTTTTTGTGACATATGGCACTTTGTAGAATCAATAATCGATGTAGAATCGGTGAAATATGTAGAAATCACGTAGATATGAGCGCTATCTTTTATATGAGCTACTTAACTTCTCTCTACGATGGTCCGGTAAGTAGTAACCTATATGCTGGTTTCACGAGTGATTGCATAATATGCCTTACCACGGGCAGGCATCTATTACTACAGACGGCACATGCCTTACCAGACCGGTTTATGAGGCAACACCCATTTTCTGGGCCACTATTAATTATTATCAACTGTACGAAGAATATACTCAGAAGTGTAATAGATTTGACGCCTACATGGATACCTACAAGAATATGTTCAGATGTTTAACAGATTTGACAAAACTTGTCAAACACTCTAATAACCTCTAGCCTGAAGGCATCTTGTCCAGAATTGATTGCATTATTAGCGGTATCTAATAATGATAAAAAGTTGTATCATTTGCGTGAACTAACTCAATTTGCAAAAAAAGGTATTCCATTGGCATAACTCTGCTATGAATGATCTTAGTTGGTGATTGAATAATAGGGGCGAAACTGAGCTCTGTAACATTTTTAATTAGATTGTATGAAAGTGGTAAAAAAGGGTTAAACTGCTTACCAGTTAAGGTAAGCCCGAAGGTGGCGCTAACTCTTACGCGATTTAATATAAATTTGGAATAATATCAATGGTATCAATCTACGGAAACGATTATTTTAATTGGATTGTATGAAAGTAGTAGAAAGGGTTAAACTGCTTACCAGTTAAGGTAAGCCCGAAGGGGGTGGTAACTCTTAGGTAATTTATTATAAATTTGGAATAACATCGTTGGCATCAATCTATGGAAAGGGTTAACGATGAAAAGGTGATCATGGGACTTGACCTAGCTTTACTTCTTGGTTGTGTTCTGTATAATACACAAATACCAGTTGAGAAGTGTTGCCAAAATAAAATATGGTTTAACATTGGGGCATCCTGAAAGTTGAAAGTAATAGACTCATAGGCCCCAAGAGGACCTTATGCATTGACCTAGCTTTACTTCTCGGGTGTGTTCTGTATAATACACAAGTACCATTTGAGTAGTCTTGTCAATATAAAATATGCTCTAAGATTGTAATATACTAAAAAGTTGATACAAATAGAGACGTAGATGTCAAGAAAAGAATTTTAATAAAGAAGTTCAGAACAATCCTTAGAAATCCTTAGGAATCAACTAGTGAGATGATTATAGATTTGAACCATCAAGGACCAGAAGCATCAATGATCCTAACCACCAAGGACCTCAACCTCCAAGGGTCCCCTATCCCCAAACCTCCAAGGGGCCCCCTCCCTCCATTTTTTTGGGCCCCTCCTCCCATTTTTATATATTTTTTTTTATTTTTTAACTTTTTTTAACTTACATGTCTTAAGATGATATAAATCATACTTAAAACATAAAAAAATCACATTTAATATTTTCCAAATTAAAAATGAGAATGATATAGAAATGTTAGTCGTGACTTTTACTATTAGAAAAATAATGTTTGTAGAAGCACTTTTTTGTCGACTGATTTTTTTTTACTTGGAAATTATTCAACTTTTTTACGTATCTTAAAATGACATGACAAATGTTTGCGGCTCTAACAATTGTACTCTATGCTTGCTCATAGACAGGACGCGACTTTCCCACTGGTACTCAATGGCGGGTTATCCACACTATCTAGTTTATTGCATGTATTAAATCAGTAACTTTTACGCAGTGGAAGGATAAACACATAACTCATATCTTTAAAAAAGTGAAGATGAAGCATTTTAAGAAAGTGTGTTCACATGATAGTGTTATTGTAGCATTGAATGCTGACATGGAGAAGTATTTGAACTATGGAACAAGTACAAGTGGTAGCACTATTGGAAACGTATGCATGCATTGTCATGACAGTGAGGAATTAAATTTCTTTGGAGTACCAAAAAAATCCAACTCTTATGATGGTGGATATGCGAGATTGAGATCTCCAGAGATGATTGCACTCAAAGAGAATGCCAAAATAAAAATAATAGTTGATGAAGAGGGGCATCTTCTTGCTAGTGATTGTGGTAAAATGTTACCCAGTGTTAAACCCTATAGTCAGCTTTTAGGTATTAGCATTCAACGGAAAGTCAAAAGAAGAGAGGCGTACTCTTCTACTAATATCATAAACCATATCTTGTCGACGGGCCGAAGCTGTTACCTGCGTAAAAATAATGTGATAATAGACAGTGACATTGCCGGAAAAACAAAAAGGGCATTGGTAGAGAATACCACTAAGGAATATAAAATGAATCGAAGAAAAACAAAGTGCCTGTAAACGTCACTACCATTGATCAAACAGTCAATGAACCAAATAATAGCAAAGATGAAATGCATATTGAACATGTGGGTGACCCCCCAGTAAAAATGTGTTCGCATTATAGTGTTATTGTTGCATTGAATGCTGACAAGGAGAAGTATTTGAACTATGAAACCAGTACAAGTGGTAGCACTATCGGAAACGTATGCCTGTGTTGTCATTACAGTGAGAGTTTAGATTTTTTTAGAGTAACCAAGAATTTCCATTATACAAATTCTGGATATGCGAAAGTATCATTTCCAGAGATGATTGTACTCAAAGAGAATGCCAATATAAAAATAACAGTTGATGAAGAGGGACATCTTCTTGCTAATGGTTCTGGTATTATAGTACCTGTTGATTGAACCTATCGCCATCTTTTAGGTATTAGCATTCGAATGAAAGCAAAGGGGAAAAGAAGGGCCTGCTCTTCTACTTATATCATAAACCATATCTTATCTACGTGCCGGAACTGTTACCTGTGTAAAAATAATGTGATAATAGTGAAATTGCCGGAAGAATAAAAAGGGCATTGGCAGAAAATATCACTAAGGAATATAAAGATGAATTGACGAAAAACAAAGTGCCAGCAAACGTTACTACCATCATTGATAAAACAGTCAATGAACCAAATAATACCAAAGACGAAAGACGATTTCTTTTCTTTCTAAGAAAAGAAATTTGCATACATCATATGTCGGATAGATAGGTTAACATGGAGAAAATCTAAGTATCAGAATGAATAAATTCTTTATCAAAACCTTTTATAGGATAGGTCAGGATGAAATTGATAAAATCTAAGTATCAGAACGAATAAATTCTTTATCATCATCTTTTGTCGGATATGTCGGTTAACATAATCAAAACCTTAGTGTCAGAGTGATGAAATTCTGCACCAACTTCTTTTGTCGGATACATCAGATAACATTCACGATATATAAGTATCAGAGTGAATAAATTCTTTATCATCGTCTTTTTACAGATACATCGGATAAAATTGACTAAATCTAAGTATCAGATTGAATAAATTCTTTATCAACATCCTTTGTCAGATACGTTGGATAACATTGTCAAAATCTATGTATTAGAGTGAATAATTCTTTATCAACTTCCTTTGTCTGTTACATCAGATAACATTCACAAAATCTACACATTAGTGTGAATAAATTCCTTATCATCGTCCTTTGTCAAATATGCCTGATAAAATTGAGAAAATCTAAGTACCAAAGTGAATAAATTCTGTATCAACTTATTTGGTTGGATACATCAGATAACATTCACGAAATCTTAGTAAGTCAGAATGAATAAATTCTTTATCAGCTTCTTTCGTCGGATACATCAGATAACATTCACGAAATCTTAGTAAGTCAGAATGAATAAATTCTTTATCAGCTTCTTTCGTCGGATACATCAGATAACATTCACGAAATCTAAGTATCAGAGTGAATAAATTCTTTATTATCGTACTTTGTCAGAAATGTCTGTTAAAATTGAGAAAATCTAAGTATCAGACTGAATAAATTCTTTATCAACATCCTTTGCCGGAAATGTCTGTTAAAACTGATAAAATTTAAGTATCAGAGTGAAAAAATTCTTTATTAACATTCTTTATCGATATCCTTTGTCGGATACGTCGGATAACATTGACTCAATCTATGTATTAGAATGAATAAATTTTTTTTATTAGCATCTTTGTCGTATAAATCGGATAAAATTGACAAAATCTAAGTATCAGATTGAATAAATTCTTTATCAACATCTTTTGTCGGATATGTCGGATAAAATTGAGAAAATCTAAGTATCAGAGTGAATAAATTCTTTATCAATGTCTTTTGACAGATACTTTTGGTGAAACTGATAAAATTTAAGTATCAGAGTGAACAAATTGCTTATTAACATTCTTTATCGATATCATTTGTCGGATACATCGGATAACATTGACAAAATCGATGTATTAGAAAGAATAAATTCTTTATCAACATCTTTTCTCGGATAGGTCGGGACAAAATAGATAAAATATAAGTATCAGAGTGAATAGATTCCTTATCAACATCCTTTGCCTGAGATTTCAGTTAAAATTGACGAATACATGGGATAACATTGTTAAAATCTAACTATCAGAGTGAATAAATTCTTTATCAATGTCTTTTGACAGAGACGTTTGACAAGACTGACAAAATTTAAGTATCAAAATGAACAAACTCTTTATAAACATTCTTTATCGATATCATTTTTCGGATATGTCGGATAACATTGACAAAATCTAAGTATTAGAATGAATACATTCTTCATCATCATCCTTTGTCGGATACGTCGGATAAAATTGAGAAATTCTAAAATATAAGCATCAGATTGAATAAGTTCTTTATCGAAATTCCTTGTTGGATACGATGGATAACATTGGCAAAATATAAGTATCTGAGTGTATCGGAGTGATTAAATTCTTTATTAAAATCTATTGACGGACACGTAGGATAACATTGAGAAAATCTAAGTATCAGAATGAATAAATGCTTTATCAACATCTTTTGACAGATATGTCGGATAAAATTGACAAAATCAATTTTATCTGACAAATCTGACAAAAGATGTTGATAAAGCATTTATTAATTCTGATACTTAGATTTTCTCAGTGTTATCCTATGTCTCCGTCAATAGATGTTGATAATAAATTTAATCACTCTGATACACTCTGAAAGTCAGATTTTGTCAATGTTATCCAACGTATCCAACAAAGGATGTCAATAAAGAATCTATTCAACCTGATGCTTATATTTTAGAATTTCTCAACTTTATCCGACGTATCCAACAAAGGATGATGATAAAGAATTTATTCATTCTAACACATAGATTTTTTTAATGTTATCCGACATATCTGACAAATGATATCAATAAAGAATGTTGATAAAGAGTTTGTTCACTTTGATACTTACATTTTGTCAGTGTTATCAAACGTATCTTTCAAAAGACATTGATAAAGAAATTATTCACACTGATACATAGATTTAGTCAATTTTATCCAATATATCTGACAAAGATGTTGATAGAAAAAAATTATTCACTCTGATAGTTAGATTTTATCAATGTTATCCCATGTATCTGACAATAGATGTTGATACAGAATTTATTCACTCTGATACTTAGGTTTTCTCAATTTCATCAGGCATATCTGACAAAGGATGATGATAAGGAATCTATTCGCTCTGACACTGAGATTTTATCTATTTTATCCCGACCTATCCGACAAATGATGATTTTTAAAGAATTTATTCATTCTAATACATAGATTTTGCCAATGTTATCCAACGTATCCGACAAATGATATCGATAATGAAAGTTACTAAAGAATGTGTTCACTCTAATACTTAAATTTTATCAGTGTTATCAAAAGTATCCGTCAAATGACATTGATAAAGAATTTATTCACTCTGATGCTTAGATTTTCTCAATTTTGTCAGACATATCTGACAAAGTATGATGATAAAGAATTTATTCACTCTTATACTTAGATTTCGTGAATTTTAACTGATATTTCCGGCAAAGGATGTTGATAAAGAATCTGTTCGCTCTGATACTTAGATTTTATCTATTTTCTCCCGACCTATCCGAGAAAAAATGTTGATAAAGAATTTATTCATTCTAATACATAGATTTTGTCAATGTTATCCGACTTATCTGACAAATGATATCGATAAAGAATGTTAATAAAGAATTTGCTCACTCTGATGATTAAATTTTATCAGTGTCACCAAAAGTATCTGTCAAAAGATATTGATAAAAATTTATTCACTCTGATGCTTAGATTTTTTCAATTTTATCCGACGTATCCGACAAAAGGTGTTGATAAAGAATTTATTCAATCTGATGCTTAGATTTTGTCATTTTTATACGATTTATTCGATAAAGATGCTGATAGAAACAATTTATTCATTCTAATGCATAGATTTTATCAATGCTATCCGACGTATCCAACAAATAATATTGATAAAGAATGTTAATAAAGAATTTGTTCGTCTGATACTTACATTTTATCAGTTTTAACAGACATTTCCGGCGAAGGATGTTGATAAAGAATTTACTCACTCTGATGCTTAGATTTTCTCTATTTTATCAGACATATCTCACAAAGTACGGTGATAAAGAATTTATTCACTCTGATACTTAGATTTCGTGAATGTTATCTGATTTATCCGACGAAAAAAGTTGATAAAGAGTTTATTCACTCTGATACTTAGATTTCGTGAATGTTATCTGATGTATCCGACAAAATAAGTTGATACAGAATTTATTCACTCTGGTACTTAGACTTTATTTCTCAATTTTATCAAGCATATCTGACAAAAGACGATGATAAAGAATTTATTTACCCTGATACTTAGATTTTGTGAATGTTATCTAATGTATCAGACAAAGGAAGTTGATTAAGAATTTATTCACTCTAATACATAGATTTTGACAATTTAATCTAACGTTTCCGACAAGGATGTTGATAAAGAATTTATTCAATCTGATACTTAGATTTAGTCAATTTTTTATTCGATGTATCTGACAAAGGACGATGATAAAGAATTTATTCACTCTGATACTTAGATTTCGTGAATTTTATCTGATGTATCCGACAAAAGAAGTTTATACAGAATTTCATCCGTCTGACACTTAGGTTTTGATAATGTTAACCGACAAATACGGCGAAGGATGATGATAAAGAACCTATTCGTTCTAATACTTAGATTTTATCAATTTATCCTGATTTATCCGATAAAAGGTGTTGATAAAGAATTAATTCATTCTAAAACTTAGATTTTCTCCATGTTAACCTATCTATCAGACATATGATGTATGCAAATTCCTTTTCTTACATCTCCGATGTTTTAATAGACATTCTAAACGTTTGATATGCTAGCTTACTCTAAAATAATGAACACATAACAATGTAATGCATAATATATTTTTAATGAAATAATGTCATGTAGAATATTAATACAAAAAATATATTATTGTACATTATTAATATCAATCAACAACTTTGGAGATTTTGAATCTGTTCCATAAAATAGTTCACCATGTTCTCTCTTGATATTGTAGCTATTGTCTTCTCTTAGTTCATAATCAGTAGAATAATCATTATTCCATTTTGAGTCATACACAATTTTCGCTGGTGTATCACCGACAGGTTGAATATGCGTTTCGTCTTTGGTATTATTTGGTTCATTGACAGTTTGATCAATGATGGTAGTAACGTTTGCTGGCACTTTGATTTTCATCGATTCATCTTTATATTCCTTAGTGATTTTTTTTGTCAATGCCCTTTTTATTTTTCCGGCAATTTCACTGTCTATTATCACATTATTTTTAAACTGGTAACAGTTCCGGCACGTAGACAAGATATTGTTTATGATATAAGTAGAAGAGTAGGCCTTTCTTTTCCCCTTTGCTTTCATTCGAATGCTAATACCTAAAAGATGGCGATATTTTCTATCAACAGGTACTATGTTACCAGAACCACTAGTAAGAAGATGTCCCTCTTCATCAACTATTATTTTTATGTTGGTATTTTCTTTGAGTGCAATAAATTCTGGAAATGATACTTTTGCATATCCCCACTTTGTATAATGGAAATTCTTGGGTACTCTAAAGAAATCTAAATTCTCACTGTCATGACAGCGCAAGCATACGTTTCCGATAGTGCTACCACTTGTTCTTGTTTCATAGTTCAAATACTTCTTCTTGTCAGCATTCAATGCTACAATAACACTATAATGTGAACATATTTTACTGGGGGGGGGGCATCCACATGTTCAATATGCATTTCATCTTTGGTATTATGTGGTTCACTGACTGTTTTATCAATGGTCGTAACGTTTACTGGCACTTTGTTTTTCATCAATTCATCTTTATATTCCTTAGTGATTTTTTTTGTCAATGCCCTTTTTATTTTTCCGGCTATTTCACTGTCTATTATTACATTATTTTTACACAGGTAAAAGTTCCGGCATGTAGACAATATATGGTTTATGATATTAGTAGAAGAGTAGGCCTTTCTTTTCCCCTTTGCTTTCATTCGAATGCTAATGCCTAAAAGATGACGATAGGTTCTATCAACAGGTACTATGTTACCAGAAACATTAGTAAGAAGATGTCCATCTTCATTAACTATTATTTTTATGTTTGTATTCTCTTTGAGTGCAATAATTTCTGGAAATGATACTTTTGCATATCCCGAATTTGTATAATGGAAATTCTTGGGTACTCCAAAGAAATCTAAACTCTCACTGCCATGACAGTGCACGCATACGTTTCCGATAGTGCTACCACTTGTGCTTGTTTCATAGTTCAAATACTTCTTCTTGTCAGCATTCAATGCTACAATAACACTATAATGTAAACATATTTTACTGGGGGGTCATTCACATGTTCAATATGCATTTCATCTTTGCTATTATTTGGTTCACTGACTGTTTGATCAATGTTCGTAACGTTTGCTGGCACTTCATTTTTCATCAACTCATCTTTATATTCCTTAGTGATATTTTCTACCAATGCCCTTTTTATTTTTCCGGCAATTTCAGTGTCTAGTATCATATTATTTTTACACAGGTAACAGTTCCGGCCCGTAGACGAGATATGGTTTATGATATTAGTAGAAGAGTACGCCTGTCTTCTTTTGACCTTCCGTTGAATGCTAATACCCGAAAGCTGACGATAGGGTTTAACATTTGTAACATGTTACCACAAGCACTAGCAAGAAGATAACCCTCTTCATCAACTATTATTTTTATGTTGGCATTCTCTTTGAGTACAATCTTTGCAGCATTCAATGCTGCAATAACACTATCATGTAAACACACTTTCTTAAAATGCTTCATCTTCACTTTTTTAAAGATATGAGTTATGTGTTTATCCTTCCACTGCGTAAAAGTTACGGATTTAATACTGACAATAAACTAGGTAGTGTCGATAACCTGCCATAGAGTACCAGTGGGAAAGTCGCGTCGTGTCTATGAGCAAGAATAGAGTACGATTGGTAGAGCCGCAAGCTTATTTCATGTCATTTTAAGATACGTAAAAAAAAGTTGAATAATATCCAAGTAAAAAAAAGAATTCAGTCCAAAAAAAGTACTACTACAAACATTATTTTTCTAAAACAAAAAGTCACGACTAACATTTCTATATCATTCTCATTTTGAATTCGGAAAATATTAAATTGTTTTTTTTTATGTTTTAAGTATGTTTTATGTCATTCTAAGACATGTACAAAAAGTTGAAAAAACACTATGTTAAAAAAATAAAAAAAAGCTGAAAAAAATAAAAGAAATGGGGAGAGGGGCCAAAAAAGTTGGAGGGAGGGGCCCCTTGGAGGTGTGGGGATAGGGGACCCTTGGATGTTGAGGTCCTTGGTGTTTAGGGTCATTGATGGTTGCGGTCCTTGATGGTTCAAACCTATAATCATCTCACTAGTTGATTTCTAAGGATTTCTAAGGATTGTTCTGAATTTCTTTATTAAAATTCTTTTCGTGGCATCTACATCTCTATTAGTATCATTTTTTTTAGTATACTACAATGTTAGAGCATATTTTATATTGACAACACTGCTAAATACATTCTTAGACCACACTGGCTATACATGACAAATGAAACTCAGAGAGGAAAGAAAATAACAAAATGAAAAATAAAATGAAAAAAGCTGAGAAACGAGGGTTTTGTCAGCCCGTGGCAAACCATGAAGAAGAAGAAATAAGCAAATATTTTGACAAGAACCTAGGCCGAGTCGTCCTCAGTGCTAAACAAAAAAGAAAGAAAAGAAAATGAAACCAACGAAAATCGAACCTTTCGAAGTTTACTTGTCAACGACAGAACAGAAACCTGTTGCGTCAGAACAACAGGTTTTCTGTCAACAGAAAACCTGTTGACAGAAGTGAACTTCGAGTTGAGTTTCTGTTCTGTCGTTGACAAGTAAACTTAGAAAGGTTCGATTTTCGTTGGTTTCTTTTCTTTCTTTTTTGTTTAGCACTGAGGACAACTCAGCGGAGGTTCTTGTCGAAATATTTGCTTATTTCTTCTTCTTCATGGTGCATCACTGGCTGACAAAACCCTCGTTTTTTCACCTTTTTATTTTATTTTTTATTTTGTTATTTTATTTCCTCTCTGAGTTTCATTTGACAACACTGCTCAAATGGTACTTGTGTATTATACAGAATACACCCGAGAAGTAAAGCTAGGTCAATGCATGAGGTCATCTTGGTCCTATGAGTCTATTACTTTCAACTTTCAGCATACCCCAATGTTAAACCATATTTTATATTGGCAACACTGCTCAACTGGAATTTGTGTATTATACAGATCACAACCAAGAAGTAAAGCTAGTTCAAGTCCCATGATCACCTTGTCATCGTTAACCATTTCCATAGATTGATGTCCACAATGTTATTCCAAATTTATGCTAAATTGCTTAAGAGTTACCACCCCCTTCGGGCTTACCATAACTGGTAAGCAGTTTAACCCTTTTTATTACTTTCATACAATCCAATTAAAATAATCGTTTCCGTAGATTGATACCATTGATGTTATTCCAAATTTATACTAAATCGCGTAAGAGTTAGCACCCCTTCGGGCTTACCTTAACTGATAAGCAGTTTAACCATTTTTTACTACTTTCATACAATCCAATTAAAAATGTAACCGAGCCCTGTTTCACCCCTATTATTCAATCACCAATTAAGATTATTCATAGCAGAGTTATACCAATGGAATATCCTTTTTTGCAAATTGAGTTAGTTTACGCAAATGACACAACTTTTTATCATTATTACATACCGCTAATAACGCAATCAATTCAGGACAAGATGCAAGATACCTTCAGGCTAGAGGTTATTAGAGTGTTTGACAAGTTTTTTCAAATCAATTACACATCTGAGCATATTCTTGTAGGTATCCATGTAGGCATCAAATCTATTACACTTCTGAGCATATTCTTTGTACAGCTGATAATAATTAATAGTGGTCCAGAAAATGGGTGTTGTCTCATAAACCGGTCTGGTAAGGCATGTACCGTCTGTAGTAATAGATGCCTTCCCGTGGTAAGGCATATTATGAAATCACTCGTGAAACCAGCATATAGGTTACTACTCTGGTAGCCTGTTATCCTACCACTTGAGAAATGGCACGTAAAGTGTCATTTTTAGTAACATATGGCACTTGAAGATGGTGAAAATTATGAAAAGCGCGTAGATATGAGCAATAGCTTCAAAATAAACTATTAAACATAGCCTACTAACCCTGCTAATGTTGCAGTAGCATGCTGGTGAGCAGACGATTTTTGAAACTTACTAAGGATGCTGGGAGGAGTGTATGGAAGGGGTGATTGCATATCTCCAGTGAAGGGTTTTGGACAATAAATATTACAATGGTATCCATTTTATGCTTCCAAACTTTTTTACTTTAGAAATGGCACCAAAGAGGCCGTTTTTAGTGCCATATAGCACTTAGGGTTGAACTGATAAAAACCAAGTAGATATGAGCAATAGCTTTTAAATGAGTCATTAAACATCTCTCTACGATGTTCTGGAAGCCCACTGGCCCCAGCTTTTCCAATTGAGATGGCACCAAAAGTGCCATTTTTAGAGACATATGGCACTTGCAGATGGTAGGATTTATGTAACGCACGTAGATATAACCAATAACTTTTATTTGAGTTATTAAACGTCTCTCTACGATTTTCTGGTAGCCCGCTAGCCCCGCCACATTGGAAATGGTACCAAAAGGGCTATTTTCAGCAGCATGTGGCACTTGCAGATGGTGAACTTTATAAAAAGTACGTGGACATAAGCAATAGCTTTTAAATGAGCTATTAAGCATCTCTATGATGTTCCAGTACCCCCCTAGCGCTGGTAAAAACAATGGAGACATCTGCGCTACCAATGAAAAAAAGTGATAGCAATTCTCCTACCCAAGGTTTTTGACCATGCTGATTCAAAGCATGTGATAGCAATATCTCCAGCATTTTATTGGGGGGAAAGAGGGGTTCGTATCCGGATAGTCAATTAGAATTTGCTTGTTCACCTTTTTATCAACAAGAACTTGGGTGAAGAGAATAAAAAAGCATGAGCGTGAGAGGATCTGAAATATCCAGATTAGTGTTTGGTTAAAACTTACTATAGCTTATTCAACATAGTAATTGTTTTAATAACTTGGCGTAAAATAAAATGGTCTACCTTTGGCAATCAAATCTTTTAAAGTCGCAATTATAAGCAAATGATGATATTACACACATTTATACTATTTCACAACCTGTAAAAGTAGGACCGATTTCTTCCCCCTTAAGAGCAAGGTTTATTTTTATCCGATTTCTTCCCCCTTAAGAGCAAAGTTTATTTTATGAGAATAATTTGGGATGCAAATGCCTCCTTAAAAATTCATCGGTTCTTTCGCATTATATGGGCCTCTCTAAAGAAGTCCAATAAGAGATGCTACAGTCAAACGGCAGAGACGCTTTGGAAAACCCGTTTTTAGAAGATGATTCAAGACACCGCTGAGAGAAATACTTTGTCTAGCGTGGCTTTAAGATATTTAAAGTGTTGTTTTTTGGAGTTTATATGGTGAAAAAGGTACCTAGGTTAGGTTAGGTTACGTATTAAATATATGCAATGTTTTGCCCCCACCCCTCTCCCCTAATTTGCAAATATGTAGCCCAAATTTGTTTCTAAACTATTATGTAGTCATCCTATTTTATTTTGTTTCATTAGCATTAACCAAAATTGACTTTTTAGAAAGGCCCATATAATGCGAAAGTACCAATTCATCATTGGCATATTTTTTTCATATAATTATTGGAGTTGTTAGAACCAGTTGTAGTATATAATATAAAAGTAGATTGTTTAGTCTTATTATTGGTTTCTTGGTAGATTGTTTTTTATTAATAATAATTTGCAATTATTATTTTAAACTCTAGAAATTTCTAATTGCAACTGTTCCAAACTTCTTTCTTTTCTTCTTCTACTGTAATAGGCCAATTTGTTGTTGTTTCCTACTTTACGGAGTTTGGGGAATCCCTTTCAGTTTTCGGGCCTTCTGCTTTTGTTTACCTTAGTTAAACGGTACTTTTCAATTAGCTGGTACCTACGCGAGAAGTCAAGTTTGGTTAATGCTAATGAAAAAAAAAAACATGATGAAAATATAATAGTTTAGAAACAAATTTGGGCTATATATTTGCACATTAGGTGGGTGGGGGGGGGGGGTAAAGCATAGCATATATTAAATAGGTAACCTACTCTAACCTAGGTACCTCCCCCCCCTAAACCCCAAAAAAGAATAGTTTAAATATTGTAAACGCAATGACAAACCACGGTTTGCGATCCAATTCTCTGTTGACACAAACCCGTCTGACTAGTTTCCTTTAGCATCTTCCCTAAACAATATACCGCGTGGGTACCAGCTAATTGAAAAGTACCTGTTAAAATCTTAAATTCAAAATCCTAATAGGGTGTAATCTTTTTTTCTTGTCATTTTTGCTGGATTCAAGTCCAACTAGGCAGAAAATTAACATACGCTTATTCGTTTACAATTTTTTGGTGCTATTACAAAAGAATAGCTAAAGCGCAGAGTTATTTCATGTCATTCCAGTGCAAAACGAACAATTAGATTCAGTTTCCTTTTAGGTGAAGCCAGGCTAACACTCATTTAAACGAGTGAGTTTTTTTTCTCTATCTCTCTCTTTATTAAACAACATTCTATTAAACTTTAAATTTAGGAAAGAAAGTGAATTATTGCTTTTATGGGAAGAGATAAATATAAAGCGGCATTTGGGAGCTTTTTTGGTAAATTTCAGCTTTTTCAAATAATATAGTTATGAAGAAAGTGAATACATTATTTGATACTTTCCAAATATAATACTTGTTTCTATAGCTAATTCCATATTGAGCCCTTAATGGGGTCCTAAAAGTAACTTAATACCTTGTCTGTAGTTTTTAGGCGATGTTGTAAAGTTAAAAAATTAATTAAAACTACTTAAATATAAGCCTCTCACCAATGTGCAAATATATAGCCCACATTTTTGTATCTCATGTGTTTTACCGTTTATTGATTTCTGGTCGTGGATCCCAATTTTTCGTCACCCTCCCCCTCCCAGTCCGAATTATTTATGTGTCTGTCTCTGGCTGGGATGAGAAATTTTGGTAAATTTATAGTCGATTTCATTAATGACATAGGGAAAATGTCAACACACTGCTCAATGCCTTTTTCTTATGCTCTTTCCCATTATAATCATCGTTTCACTTGCAAATCTAATTTAAAGCCCTCAAATGGACCCTACAGTGCCACTTAATTTCAACAGTGCTAATAATTCTAACAATCAGGGAAGTGCAGTTGTGGTTCTCTCTATTGATTTGATTGCAAAAATGACCTATTTCCATGGAAAATTCACAAACGATTATTATATTTGGAGAAAGTATAAAAAAAAAGAAAAGAAAAATGCATCGACTATTGCGTTCTTCGGGTCCCCATGTTAATGATGGAATTGCCTCCAAATTTGCCGAAATTTCAACACTTGATCAAAATCTTTTGTTTTCTAAAATTTCCGGGATAGGGGTTTTAGAATTTCACATTGGCTGCTTCCTAAGGGCTCCCTATGATGTATAAAGTATATTCTAGCGTGATTGTGCGTTTCGACCGGCCTCTTCTTTTTCTCAATCCCAGGAATGTTTTTTTTTGGTTGTTTTCTAGTTTATCTAGTAGATGACATACATTCTAATGCAAATAGAGAATTGTATGCTTGAATAAATTTTTTTTCTTAATAATTGTTACTTATGCGAGAGGCCTTGCATTACCGGTTGTCAGCCTTTTATGGGGTAGATAAGCTTTATTTTTGTTTTTGTTTATGCTTAAGTTAAGAATATACTGAACTGTATTTAAAGGCTTTTCAATACAAGACCAACCTAGCCATCATCCCTGTCACAATCAATGTCTTATTTTGTTTTATTGTGAATTAACTTGTCTAAAATATAAGCTATAGTAAATGTTAGTCACAAAACGGTTGTTCTAAAAAAATCTGAAATTTAAACGCACAAAATATTTAAGATTTGTTGGATACTACATTCTCATTAAAATTTTGTAGTATTTTAAATACGCACTTACGCATTGTTATGTAAATTTGTCACTAGGGGTAGAAAGTGAAAATGACCCACAAGGGTGCAATCATTCCGAAAGTTTTGCAACCCCTATCTTTCCCTCTGTGTACAGAGCTAACGACGCAGAATCTACGTCCCACATTTTACGACTGTTTAGCGGTTTTGCTTCTCCAGCTCTTGAACTTAAAGGTTGTCTCGATACTTCAATGTAAGTTTTGCATTATATACAATTCCCATTTAAATTTTGTCTTTAAAGGTAAAACTCTACTTTAGCTACTTTTGGCTATCCTGGAAAGGGGTTAGGTTAGGAAAATGAAACTTTTAGGGATGTGTCTACAGGCTAAAGTGTGTCCCGGGAAAGTATCTTGAATTACATACCCTAAATTTTGAACAACAAATCATTGATATGGCTTAAAATTCGACTCAAATAACAGAAATTGCATTTTCAGAACTAAAGCCAGAGAAAAAGAAACTTTTAACTGAAAATTAAAGTAAAATGTTTGTCAAAATTTCAATAGGTAATAGACCTGTGATGTAAGCAAATTTCACGACCCTCTAGAGGGGGAAGGAGTGGAGGTAGGTACTTCAAAATACCTTCCCAGGACATACTTTAGGCTGTAGACCCATCCCTGAAAGTTTCATTTTCCTAACCCAACTCCTTTCCAAGATAGCCAAAAGTAACTAAAGTAGAATTTTACCTGATTTTCTGTTATTCAGTTTGTGTATTAGTGGTAAGCAAAGAGTATTTCCATTTTCGGACTGACACGTAGAAAACCTTCTTTATTATGAAGTTCATTTTGATTAATGGAAATAACATAGAACTTCAAAATGATTTATTGTAACGGCCTAAAAAATTAATCCTTTTAGTTTTTCGTTATTTATGTTACGGCCTCAAAAGACTGAAGAAGCCGGTATATATGGTACTGGTGCATTATATGATCACTTCTAAAAAGTCAAGTTTGGTTAATGCTAATGAAATAAAATAGGATGAATATATAATAGTTTGTAAACAAATTTGGGCTATATATTTGCACATTAGGGGGGTGGTGGTGGTGGGTAAAGCATAGCATATATTAAATACGTAACCCAACCTAACCTAGTTACCTACCCCCCTAAACCCCAAAAAATAACAGTTTAAATAGTGTAAACGCAATGAAAACCACGCTTTGCATTGCATTTCTCTATAGCGGTCTCTTGCAATTAACCCATCTGGTCGGTTTTTCGTGACTGGTTTCCTTGTAAAATATATAAAAAGTGACCATGTAACGCACCAGTACCGTATATATTTAGCCTATAGAAGCCGTTTAGTTAGGAGAATGAAATTTCCAGAGATAGATCCAGAGCCTAAATTATGCTCTGAAAGTGTAGCTGAAGATATCCACCTTGACCCCTTCCCCCTTAAAACAACACTGACTTAGAATGAACTTGGACAAACTTGTGGCATAAAAGTAAAACTTTCAGAAATAGATAAACAACATAAACCAGGCTCAAGGAGACCGTTTTGAACCTCAAATCAGTATAGAAGCGGTATAAGACATCATCTTTGAGGGCCCGTAAAGAGCCTACAATTGAATTTCCGAGTAAAGCAATTATTATATTCGAAAATAAAATAAAAAACGCATCAAGTGGTATGTTCACCTTATTCGTAGATCTATAATATAAACTGCCCCAAATTTACCCTCCAAATATAGCTTAAAATCTTACTAAATTCATCGGAAATTTCAGCAGTTGAGTCTTTTTAGTAACTTCCAATAATATGAGTAGAAATTTAAACCACAATTTTTTTCTCAGATTTAAAATATATTTTTCTGATTTTTTTTTAAATTCTAGTAGTTGATATAATTTGGTAAATCTCTTGACTTGAGTAGGATTTTAAGTAAATTGAAGTTTTTTATTGAATTTAACATTTTTTATAAATCAGAAGCCATGAGCTTCAAAACCATTTCCTTAGGTATTATTTATGTTGAAGAAGAAAAAGAAGAAAAAGGTTGTATTAAAAGAAATTAACACATTAACAACAAACCCAATGATTATAAACCTATATGAGTAAACATCACCCTACATACACAATCACTACCAACCATCCTTACCCCCCCCCCTCAATAAATATTTACGACCTAACTGGATGTTGAAGACAAATGAATCAATTTGTATCTGTATCTTCCAGACTAGAGTCAAAGAACTGACACCAAAATTGAGGAGAAAACACATTTTATTTTCTTGAAAGAGCTATATTCTATGCAATTTACTGGGTCAGGGGTTCGATTTTTGCTGCCGCGAGGTTAGGCGACAGGGTTGCTACCTGTTTCTGTAAAACAAACCAACAACTGGACTGTCGATTCGACGCCCTAAGGACAATCAACGGCTCTGGAGGAACTTTTATCTTTTTTCTTTTATTTTATGCAATTTTTTAAACCTTGGAAATACGGAAAAACTAGACACGAGCTTGAGAACACCTCCCTTTGATATGTTTTAGGTTTAGAAGTCGTTCCTGGAAGTTTTGCTCCTTCCTTAATTATTTTCAAAAATAACAAAAAAGGACATCATTTAGAATTTTAACGAAATGAACTCGTGTATACGTGCTGGATACACCTCTGCCCTCCTCCCAAATGGAGATTCTAAGTTTTTTTTTTAATAAGAGTAAATAAATAAACATCTTCATGCTTATAAAAAAAGCTGCATGTCCATCTCTAAGAATAAAGGATAAAGTAGATGAAATTTCTGTCAATTATTTTATTCGGAAAAAAAATATTTACCAGTAAGTCCTTAAGCAGGGAAGGGGTTTTGGGCCTTTCCTTTTCCCAGAGATGGATGCACAATTAATTTTTGGAGGGTTATCTTTAAGAATAATGGATGAGGTGGAGGAAATTTCGTAAATTTGGCAATTTGTTCTCAACCTAGTCCAGCTAATTAAAAAAAAAAATTCTGGAAAATAAACTGTTTATATGCATAATTTTCAGTATCAAACGAGTGTAAGAAAAGGGTTTTTCGACAGTCCCCTGCTGCCACCAAAAGAACTGAAACTGAAATGATCTCGATCAGGCAGGTTTCAATATGTGCAGGGTTGCCAACTGTAGCACGAAAGTGCTAACTATTTTTATTATGTGTAGCACTGTAGCACGTGCTCAGGGTTGCCACCTGTAGTGCGAAAATGCTATTTTAGCACTATTACAGCCAATGGTACTTGTCGGTTATTCGAAACACATTCAAGAAATATGCTTAGGCTACATCTCAGAAAACCGGCTTCATAGCTACAAAAACAAGTGACGGATTTGGGCTATATATTTGCACACATAGGGGGAGTTTACCATAATTGTGTTTCTAAAGTATCATTTTATCATCATGTTTTCTAATATTTCATTAGGATTAATTGCACTTCACTTCTTGGGTGCCTTTCCAATAACCGACAAGTGCCCAGTTAATTCTTTGACTATAGCACCGAAAATCGTTGTGTAGCATGCAAATTTGGACAATTATAGCACTTTAGGAATAGGCCATGGTGGGAACCCTAAAAATGGGGCTTCTTTGGCTCATCTCTCCCCGTGAAATGTCGCCTTTTAGGATTGACCCATTCATGATAATATTTTCAGATTATTTGCCTATTTTTTGGATCCTCTCCCCCATTTAAAATATCGTCCTGTGTACGTGCCTATTGTCAAGTTGTCAAATACAGCAATGATTAACGTTCGATATCAATGAACTATATTAGCTATAATCCTACTCAGGCAAATCCCTGTTGAGTAGGTCAAGCCAGATTGTTTGTCTTCTGGGCATGTTGTTACGCAATGTACTTTAAGTAATGTTGTTTTATAGATAATCTCTTACGTAAACATTTTAAGATAAATTCCCATCTTCTTGGTGCTCTCTTAGCACATAATGGAAATCTGTTGATGTCCACAGTAATGAAATCAGCAGCTTAAGGTGGTCTAGCCCCCTGATAGCTAATTAGTCCTATATTGAGGACAGAAAGCCTTTAGCTGCTTAGCAAAGTGAATGGGTGGTGAAACAAGCATACTTCGCCGGCATTTGCTGAAAGGAGTATATAAAACCAAATTTTGCCTTTGGGTTGAATACACAGCTAAACTGTTCAAGCTAGAAACGCGAAACTTTAGCTGAATAGTCAAAGAACCCATTAGTAGTGCTTTTGGTTTTAAAACCAACTTTGTTGGTTTTTAAAATAAAACTTAAAAAAAATGGCGGCACTTAAGGGCCATGCATACGACATTTATTCATGCGTACGTACCTGTAAAAAATCCATGTTCAAGTCAGAGCCGCTAATCCACGAAATGGATTTTTTGGGGGGATGGGGCAAGAATTTTTTTAATTCTTTAAAATGAAGATCCCAGAAAAGACATTTTGAAAATGTAGGAGGAATATGTTTTTTTCATTTTTAATGAAAATACCAAAAAAGTATCTTAAAATTTGGGGTGTCAATATTATTGCCTCTGGACCCTGAAATCCTAATTACAGCCATTAGTCCCAGCTATATCTGAAAAAAATGGATATAAATGTACTAAATGCTTTCCTGAGCCCTAATTTAAGCGATAGATCCATTTATGAAAGTTTTATTCATTTGCACAGCTTTCGGGAGCAAGCAAATGCCCTTAATCTAAAATATTTATAGGGAAACGTTTAAAATTTTGGTTTGACAATCATGGAGCCATGCTAATTACTGTCTTAAATGCCGAAGTACAATTTCAGGTGGCGTCCGAGAGCCAAAGGCTCAAGTTAACAACCGTTCCAAGCGAAGGATCTTGTGAGTATATATGCGCCGCAGCTAGGGGATAAAATCAGCGATTAGATCTTATACCTATGGTATTGAACAAAACTCGGTGGATGACGAAACGAGTAAATGTTACGACTTAACATGATCTAATCTAAGTAGCTCTACTTTCAAATAGCGCCTTTTTTCTTTTATTAATTAAAAAAACTTTTTCCACAATATAAGTTTTTCAAAGAAAAGTAAAGAACTCCTTTAAACCAAAAATGAGCAAAAATGAGCAAAAATGAAACTCAAAACGAAAAGAAATTACAATACGTAACCTAGTCAAACTCAAAACGAGCAGAGATTAACACGAGTTGGGCTCAAAACCCCTATGCCTTCCCAAGGCCAGAACATAATTTGCACTTTACTAAAAAAAAATATAAATGTTTTTACTTTTATAACTTTAATAAATCAAATAATATTAACATTTTGATTACTAAATATCGGAATATGTATATTAAACTGACAATGCATATTCATTTGTATTTTTTTCAGTAAAGTGCAAATTATGTTCTGGCCTTGGGAAGGGGTAGGGGTATTGAGCCCAACTCATGTTAATTACTGCTCGTTTT
This sequence comes from Artemia sp. Kazakhstan ARC1039, assembly GCA_029168905.1. Classification (NCBI taxonomy): domain Eukaryota; kingdom Metazoa; phylum Arthropoda; class Branchiopoda; order Anostraca; family Artemiidae; genus Artemia; species Artemia sp. Kazakhstan ARC1039. The sequence goes on from JAQQPU010007764.1 coordinate 37,501, forward strand.
GAGTTTGACTCGGTTATTTATTGTAATTTCTGTTCGTTTTGGTTTGCATTTTGGCTCAGTTTTGCTCATTTTTGGTTTAATGGAGTTGCTTTACTTTTATTTGTAAAACTTATTAGTAGGAGGGGAGGTGCTACTCCGATCGCTCACCCCTGCTGCCACCTACAACTTTTTTTTACATAGTTTATGGATGGTTATGTGTGTAGGTCGATTTATTGATGGTTTTATGGATTTTGTCAGTGAGAATGAAAAAACAGGAAGTTTGTCACATTTATGTCTGTTTTCTTGGATGGTTATG